>JAQQSV010015653.1:0-12016 GCA_028646515.1 Pseudochirops corinnae | reverse complement strand
GCTGAAAAAACCAGAACTGAAAAGAAAGTCTGACACTCCAACACAAGAAGCATGAGAAGATAAACACAGAAAAGAAATCATAAGGTACCTATCAAAGATGAACTATTTACATGCCAACATGGAAAAGTGACAATTGTAACTGATGAAACTTTTCTCAGTATGAGGATAGGGCAAGGGAATAGAAATGTATATAGACATATACATACACATAAATTTATATAAGAGGGTTTACATATGCAAACAAGCACATATCTGAGTATGTGTATAAATGAATCCATAGAGGGCATAAGAGCAATTGAATAGGAAGGCATAATATCCTAAATAGTGAAATTCTGAGATGAGAGAGGATTAGATTGAGAGAAGACAGAGAGAGTCACAAAGGGGTTGAGCATCTCATGGAAGAGGCAAGAGATAATTGTTACATTAGAGGGAGAGAACAGGAAGGCAAAAGGGAAAGAGTCAACCTTACTCTCACAGAATTTGGATTAGGGAAGGAATGACATAAAATCTAAACTGGGCATCTTCCCACACAGAAGAGTAGGGGTAAGGGGGATGAGAAGTAAGATGATGGAGGGGAGTGCAGGGTGGGGGGGAGGGCTGATGAATGCTCACATTTCTGTAGAGGGACAGGGACAGGGTGGAGAGTGATTGAGGGGGCAGGATAGGAAGAAGGAACATATAATCAGACTCTCACAGTATCCTCATTATGGAGAGGTTCTGCGTAATTTCACATGTTCAGCCTATATTTGATTGTTCGTCCTTCCAGTGGGGGTGGGTGACGAGGGAGGAAGAGAAAGAATCTCGAATATAAAGTTCTATAAACAAATGTTATAAATATATATCTATATATATGTATATATGCAACTTTTATTATTATTATTATTATTAACTTCATCCAAATGGAACTTGAAATACACAGGCACTGTGGTTGGGAGATCCATTCTGCCCTACCGAAAAGTCAGAGGGGTGAGGGGGGAAGACATAGGAGAGAATAGACTGGGGGAGAGGGGATACACTGGGATGGCTGTTTTGGGTCGGTCGGTAGGGAAAAGATGGGGAGAAAATATGTAACTCAAAATCTTGTGGAAATGAATGATGCAAACCAAAATAAAATTTAAAAAATAATAACAAAATAAAATAAAATAAAACCTATGACTGTGTGTGTGCAAGTATATCATGCTAGCTCTAGGGAAAAGGAAAGAAGACAGGCATAAGCTTTAACTGTTTCTATACTTGAAATTGGAAGTAAAGTTGAAAAGAAACTTTTAAGTTATGTCAAATTTTTAAAAACAGAAAGCTGGGGCACAGTAGGAAGGAAAGCAAGTAACATTTTTAGGGGCTTTAACTGGAAATGACCCTGATATAAAAAAGAAAGGCATCAATAAAATTTAAAATCAAACAAAATGCAAAAAAGTCTTTTCAGTACCATCTGCTTATCTCTAATTCATCCACAAATAAGAAATACTCCCCTTAATCTGTAATGGACCATGAAACTGTTGAATTAAAGAAAAAAAAAAAGCTTTTATTAAATGCTAAAAGAAGAAGCTGGGTGGCATAGGAGATACAGTGCAGAGATTAGCATCAGGAAGACCCAAGTTCAAATTCTACCTCAGGCACTAGGGGTTGTAGTACCAAATAAGTTATTATACGTAAAGCATTTTGCAAATCTTTCAGCAGTACATAAATGCTAGCTATTATTATGATGACTCAGAAATAAAAATGGTTAGTTTTCTTGCTATCCAGAATCTGAAAGAATATTTAGTTAAACAATTAAATTCTAATTTTTAAATCAAGGTAGTTTATAACTATAGGTTTACCTAAAAGCATGAAAGGCCTATTCTTGGAAAGCTGCTATCAATTTTTTTTAATTTATTAATTTTTTAGTTTTCAATCTTTATTTCCACAAAATTTTGAGTTACAAATTTTCTCCCCATCTCTCCCCTACCCCCCACCCTAAGATGGCAAGCATAATCAATACCCCTTCACCCAATGTGCCCTCTCTTATATCCCCCCCATACCCCCACTTACTTTCTTGTAGGGCAGGATGAATTTCTATACCCCACTGCCTGTATATCTTGTTTCGCAGTTGCATGTAAAAACAATTTTTAACATTTGTTTTTAAAACTTTGAGTTCCAGATTCTCTCCTTCCTTCCCTCCTCATCCATCTCCACTCGGAAGACAACCAATTCAATACAGGTTATACATGTGTAGTCGAAACATTTCTATAGTAGTCATATTGTGAAAGATATAACTATATTTCTCTCCATCCAAGCCCAGCCCCCATTTTTTCTAATTTCTCCTTTGATCCTGTCCCTTTCGAAAAGTGTTTATTTCTAACTAACCTCTCCCCCAATCTGCCCTCCCCCCTATCATCTTCCCTCTCCTGGATCTATTTTCCAGGTCAGTGGTTTTTCCAAGAAGATATTTCATATTGCCTTCCATTTTTTTCATTCATTTGGATCTGTTTTATAGTTTCTTGAATTCTCATAAAGTTATTAGCTTCCATTTGCTCCAATCTAATTTTGAAAGAATTGTTTTCTTCAGTGAGTTTTTGAAATTTCTTCTCCATCTGGCCAAGTCTGCTTTTTAAGGCATTCTTCTCCTCATTGGCTTTTTGGGCCTCTTTTGCCATTTGAGTTAGTCTATTTTTTAAGGTGTTACTTCTTCAGTATTCTTTTGGATCTCCTTTAGCACAATACTGACTCGCTTTTCATGATTTTCTCTTCCCAATTTTTCCTCTACTTCTCTTACTTGATTTTCAAAATCCTTCTTGAATTCCTCCATGACCTACAATCAATTCATATTTTTCTTGGAGGCTTTTGATGCAGGAGTTTTGACTTTGCTGTCTTCTTCTGCTTCTATATTTTGATCATATTTGTCACCAAAAAAAAAAAATGATTCTACAAGTGGATTTCACTTCCTCTGTTTGCTCATCTTGCCAGTCAATTACTTGACTTTTGAGGTCTTTGCCATGGTAGAACTCTGCTTCCAGAGTGGAGAGAGCTATCTCCCATATTTCTGCTCAGCTATTGTCAGAGCTTCTTCTAGGCACCTGCCTCAGAAATGTGAAGAAGATGCCCTTTCTACAGCCACCAACAGCTCTGCCACACCAGAGCTCCTCCTCAACCCAGGACCATCATCCAAGACTGTGACCCAGAACCAAGAAGGGCAAAAGCAAGAGAATCCTGCCTCAGCACCAGCAAAGAGAGTCTTGTAGTTACCCTCTGGACAGTTGGTTGGTTCCCCTACAATCTGTAGGCCTAGAGCTCAGGAGGCTTTGAGGCAGCAGCTGCAGCCACCACCACCTCCACTGCCCCAGGGGCAAGGGCTAGACAGTGCTCTTCTCTTACCCAAGATCAACATAGCTCCCCCACTGATCTTTTACTTTCTTTTTGGCTTTTATGGTTTGAGAAGTTTGGAAACCGCCACAGCCACCAGTGATTCACTCTCCTGAAGTCTGCTCTGGCCAGTCTGGGCTATAGGTCTACACCAGCGCGGCCTATGTGGGAATGCCCTCCACTCCCAGCTCAATGTGATAGATACTTCCTGTCACCCTGCCAGATTGTCTTCATCAGGAAATTCGTTTCTTTCTGTCACTTTGTGGGTTCTGTAGCACTAAAATTTGTTTAGAGTCATTTTTTAAAAATTATTGGAGGTGGTTGGAGCAGGAGCTCAAGCAAGTTCCTGCTTTTACTGCTATCAATTCTTTTAAAGAAAATGTCATGCTTTAAAACTATCAAAATATCTGTCCTTTAAAGAACAACTACTGTCAAACCTTTTTTAAATAACATAACCATCCTTTGGTTAAAACTAGGGTAGGGATATTTTCAAATATTGGAATGCTTAAAAAATAGGAAAAAAAACTTTTTTTGAGACCATGGTATGATTTCTCAAGTCAGTTCTCTTAAGAAATTTTCCTTAATTAGTAAGTTTAGAGCCAGGTTTTCTTTTACTGAAGCAAAATTTGCTATTTAGAAAACTTTATCTCCTTTTCTTATGAAAGAGCCATTGGCATGTCTTTGTACTATTAACTGCTAACCATAAACCACAACACACAAATACGGTGTCACTTTTTTACACTCTCTTACATTTGAATAGAATTTACTTTCCTTCAAGTATAGCACAAGGTATTTTTAAAACACAGAGGTATAACCTAACATCTGGAAAACAACTATTTGATGCTGGCAGAAGTTATGTTTGAAAAACAAATGTGCCCATAAGTAAATTTTTTTTAATTCCAATTTTCAATTGTTACTTTATGCTTCTTGGAAAGCTTTTGTCACATATTAAATGTTTGTTAAACTGTAACACAGAGGAAAAGTGATCATGTGCAAAACAAATAATTACATGAAAGTTTGAAAAGTTATAACATCAAGTTTCCTACATGAGGCTCTATGTTGGTTCTATATAACAATGCTCTTTGATACATTATGAAATCAATCTTTCCATTTAGTAGCTTGTTTATTATAAATGTAATAATTAAGTATATAGGCATTACATGCAGATTTGAAAAAAAAAAGTCATCTTCTTTCTCATTGTAATTCTTTGTTTATCCATGTCACAAAATATTACAGAATGCTTTATAAAACCCATATAAAATATGGCATCAAAATGAAAAGTGAGTCCAGACTAAAGAACAGATCTCAAAAGCAGAAACGGGCTTTCCCAGACAGGACTGATGTCATTTTACGATCAGGCAGCACCTCTTCCACAAAAGGGTAATGTTCCATGGTAAAAGTCTATGTATTTATCATTGAGCACTGAGTACACTTACCAACTCATCTTCTTGAACATAATACTGCTTATCAGGTGTGATATATCCATGGTAAATTACTGAATAATGCAATGTTTTTTTTTTTAAAAAGTTTATATTCATTTTCAGTCCTCTAAATCTTTAAAGTACACAAAAGAAGATACAAAATGGTCCAACCCAAAAATTTTTCTATTACCAATTTAGTTCTATCCAGTACATTCCAATTCAATGCTTCCCTACACTACTTACACAGTTAAAGGAGAAAATGTAAGTAAGCCAGAAACTCACACAGGGCTCACTTTAAAGAGAGGTCACATGTAACAGATAATGCCAGGAAGCCACAGGGCAAATAATCGTATTCTTTCTCTTTTACTTTTTACTTTCAGAAGTAAGTGCTATGTCTTCCTTCACTTAATAGCTGTGAGACAAGGATCTGCTTCAGTTTCCTCATCTGTAAAAAGGGAATAATAACAACACCTACCTCACAAAGGTTTTTGTGAGTTTTCAAGTGAGTTAATATTTGTAAAAATGCTTAGCACAATGCCTCAAAAATAGTAGGTACTTTAAAAAGGCTTATTCTCTTCCTTCCCTATGATTTTCAGAGAGATACTGAGTTCAATAGTTGAGAATAAAGGTTGCAGAAACTGTTTTCCAAGGTATTCACTGAAGTATAACAAACATTATCAACAAGAAAATCTCCATGTGCTTTCAGATTATAAAACACAAAAAACCTTCACTAATGAGAAATTACCCACAACATCTCAAAGAGTTTATTAACCAAAGAGGATGGAGGTGAAATATTAAGTGTAAATATATTAAGGCATAAGAATTTGTTATTCCTCAAGTTAGGTGAAACAGTGGAGCAAGAGATTGAATGACAGCCTTGGAGTCAGAAAGATCTGACTTCAAACCTCACTTCAGAGATTTATTGTGTGCCAATGAGCAAGTCACTTAGCCTCTATTTGCCTCAGTTTCCTCATCTGTAAACTGTGGGAGATAATAAAAGCATCCACCTCCCAGGGTAGTTTTGAGTATCAAATGAGATAATAACTGTAAAGCTCTTAGTACTGGGCCTAGCACATCTAAGTGCTACGTATATGTTAACTATAACTAATACTTAAAAAAAAAAAAAAACTAAACCAAAAAAAGAGTATCTGGAAATAAGTTAAAATGGTGGTTAAAAGCAAATTTAAGAGATCACATTTTTACCTAACTTCAATCTCTTAAAATATTTCAATTTCAAATCCAGAAAAAAATAACTTCAGTACTAAAGGAATTTTTCAAGACTTAACGCTACTATAATGATACATCCATAATATAAATCCAACTTCACAACCTGACAAGAGTAGGTTTCCTAAATATACAAGTATGGTCTTGTTCCATAAGAATTTTAACTACTGGATAAACTGGCACTCAAAACAACACTGCAGTTTCTAAAAGAAGTTCCCCAATACTGCATCATGAAGTTTCACAGCTCAATAAAGCTCATCACTGCCTAGATGGTTGTACATTTGTCAAAAACTCTAGAATGGAAAAAAAATTTATTTACTGAAACATAATACTTGTGTTTATGTGTATTTCAATCACAGAACATCTGGATTTAATGTACAATATTGAAAAGTTTGAAAAAATGTTGCCCAAAAAAGGTGAAAAGGCCCAACATGCTTTCTAATTGCTCCTATCTCTTTAACCTATTACAAAATTCCCTCAAAAGAAAAATTAATAGCTGAAAAGCAAAACCATCCTATCACTTAAAACCCATAAAGCTGTGGGTTATGACTATAATGGATTACTACTGTGCTATAAGAAATGACAAGCAGGATGATTTCAGAAAAACCTGTCAAGACTTAGATGACCTAATAGCAATATTGTTCAGTGAAGAACTGTGAATGATTTAGCTATTCTGTGCAACACAATTATCCAAGATAATCCCAAAGGACTAATAATGAAGCATACCTCCACATCCAAACAAAGAACTGATATTAATTTAATGCAGGCTGAAGCACACTGTTTTTCACTTTCCTTTGTTTTCTATTCAGGTCTTCTTGTGCAAAATGACTAATATGAAAATGTCTTACATAACTGCACATCTACTATCTATATCTGACTGCTTACCAGCTAGCTCAGCAAGAGGGCAGGGGAGGGAGGAAAGGACAGAATTTGGAACTCAAAACTTTAAATATGTTTTTAAAAATGAGAAAATAATAAAAATAACAATATGCCATGCAATCATTGTCCTAGGCAAATGTTTTAGCCTTTTCACTCTGATAAATTTAAATGACCTTTTGGATTCATCAAAATTGCTCTCATGTTCCATTTGTCATTTAGAAAAAGTTGCTATGTAGATACTGGTGAAAAGAAGCAATTCCAGTCCCTCCCTCCACCTTGCAGAGCCACTGCAAAAACCTCTAGCTGAAAAGCCAAGAGAGCACATAGAGAACAAGCAAAGAAGAAGGGCTTCCCTCAACCAATCAGGTGTCTTTATATGTAGTCCCTGTTTAATGATATGATATGGACTATTTTTCACCTTGGGTGGAGAACAAAAATGTCAAAAGAATACCTTCTAGAAAGTGCAAATAGAGTAATACATGACAAGAAATGTAAAACCTGCCTGGGCTCGGATGCTATCCCTTCTTCCTAATCATGGTGGTTCATGTTTTCCTGGGGCTGCCATAAACATTCCAATAGTCGCAACCCTTTGTGTACTCCAGCAGGAAAAAGGTTTATAATCCTTGCAAGTTCACATGAATAATTATGTTCAGTTAAGCTTGGTTCAGAACAGTATTTGTGATACTATATTACAATCTAGTATAATTTTTTTTAAAAAGCTCTTTGTAACCTATTTTCAACAACCCTCAAAAAAAGTACCTGAAATCCTTCCTTTCTTTTTTTGCCAGAATAGCCTAAATCTTATTCTCAGGGAATCCTTACTGATTTTCTTTACCTATTTTCATCTTGACAACTAATTACTAAAGGAAATTTATTATTAAAGATTTTTTTTTTTTACTATTTATCCAACCTAATGTGGTTTTCCAACTTTTAAAGTATTTACTTGGCACTGTTCTGCTCAATATTTTTAATAAATGGCTTGGATAAAAGGCAAAATGGCAACTTATCAAATTTATGACCAAAACTGGAAGGAATAGTTGATATGCTGACAGAAATGAGATACAAAAAGATGTGGTTAGGTTGGGAACAATAAAGCAAATCTAATAAAATGGAATTTAATAAAGATCAATATAAAGTCTTAGACAAGTTCAAAATATCAAGAGAACAAATACAGAACAGAAGAGAAGTGGCTAATACTTGAGAATTTAAATGAGCATTGAACTAAATGCAGTAGACAGCAAGAAAAATAAGATGTACCAAACAACAATATAACCATCAGGCATGGTATTGGGCTTAGACTGGATTCCAGAATCACAGAATCTCAGAGATTAAAGGGACCATAGAAACCATCTTGTCCATCCCACATACAATCAAGAATCCCTCATACAAAATTTCTTAAGAGTAGTTAACCAACCTCTGATTGAATTTCTGCAGTAAAGGAAAAACTATGACCTTTCCAGGCACTCCTTGCTACCTTTCGAAATCTCCACTTGTTGAAAACTTAATATCAAGCTTTGTGGTAGGCTTTACTATGTCCAACTATGATTCCTCCTAAGTTCCATTCTTATTATATATAGCACCATGTTTTGCAAATCTTAAAAAAACACTGGATGAAGGTGCGGCGAGGTGGCGCAGTGAATGGAGCACCGGCCCAGGGGTCAGGAGCACCTGAGTTCAAATCCGGCCTCACAGGCTTGACATACTTGCTAGCCATGTGACCTTGGGCAAGTCACTTAATCCCAACCGCCCTTCCTCCTCCTCCAAAAAGCAAAAAAACAAAAAACAAAAAAACCAGTGGATATTGTTGTTTAGTTGTTTCAGTCATGTCTGACTCTTCATGACCCCACTGTGGTTTTCTTTGCAAAGATACTGGAGTAGTTTGCCTTTCCTTCTTCAGCTCATTTTACAGGTAGGGAAACTGAGACAAATAGGGTTCAATGACTTTCCCAAGGTCACACAGCTAATAAGTGTCTGAGGCCATATTTGAACTCAGGAAGATGAACCTTCCAAATTTCAAGCCTGGCACTCTACTCTTCAGGCCTAGCACTGTACCAGCTATCCGACCCAAAGGACTATATAAATGCTAATATTATTATTATTATTATTGTTATTATTATTATTAAATAACCCAAGGGAAATAGTATAGTAAAAGTTTAGCACTGTGGAGGTAGGAAACAAAAGTAATAAAAAATGAAAGAGGAAAGACCAAAATGCAAGCAGCACCAAGACATGTAAAAATCAAACCCTCTTTAATGAATGTGCTTTGACAATTTCCCAATTAGCCAACGACAATAACACATCTCTCTTCATGTGTCCTCTATGGTAATAATAAAAAAGTGAAGTTAATTTTGTTGCTCAAAGATTCATTCTCTTATAAATCTAGATCCTAAAGGACCCTCTGACTTGAAGCATTTTTTTTTCATAAACAATAGGATTTGGCCAGAATGATCTTGGCTTATTAGAATCATAGGTTATAGAGCTGGAAGGAACCTCAGAGACTATCTAGTCTTAGAGTTAGTCAGTCAACATTTATTAAGCACCAAAATATGTGCAAGACACTGTCCTAAGTGTCAGGGATACAAAGAAAGGTAAAAAACCATTTGGTTAAAGGATCATAAATGTACAGCTGGAAGAGACAGTGCGAAGTCAATCCAACATTTCTAGTTTACAAATGAGGAAACTGAGGCACGCTGCCTCTCCTTACACAGCTACTAAGTGCCTGAGGTGGGATTTAAACCTGGAATTCCTCATTCCAAGTCCAGTGCTCTGCACTTCTCAATTCCAAGGAATTGCTCTGACTTGACTTTTCTCACTTTCCAATCTTGACTGTGGTCAATCAGTGAACATTCATTAACTGCTTCCTACGTACCAACCAGTGCTGACTCCCAGGTTTTTCCAGATCACACTTAAAGAATCACCACTCCAGTGAGGACAGTTTAGTCTCTGATGAAGGGGTGACCCTTCTCGCTGAAACCAACACCTTCATATGCAGCCTTTATCTCACACCCTCCAGCTGACTTCAACAGACTGATAAGGTGAGAAGCCAGAACTTTATAATCCGCAAATTCTCCGTGCATATTGGCTCTTTCTCTCCTGCCAACAAATACAACTAAGTCTTTCCTCATCCTTAAAAAATATTCATTAAACTCTACTCCTCCACATGTCACCCCATCTTTGTTCTCTCTTTCTCATTCAAACTCCTGGAAAAAGCTATCCATCATCCTTGCCTCCACTTCTCTTCTCCCTCACTTACTGTCCCTTTACAACCTAGCTTCTGACCTTATTATTCAAATGAAACTACTCTCTCCAAACTTATCAATGATTTCTGAATTGTCAAATCTAATAGCCTTTCTCAATCCTCATTTTTTTTATAACTCTGCAGCATCTGCCACAGTTGACCATCCTCTCTGGATACTCTCTCCTCTTTGAATGTTCATGATACTCTCACATTTCTTCTAATTGTCATACTATTCAATAGCCTGCTAGTTGATCTCCCTGACACAAGTCTCTCCCCACTTCTATTCAGCTGCCAAAGTGATCTTCCCAAAAAACATATCTATGTCATGCTCTGACTCAATGAACTCCAGGGTCTCCCTATCCCTTCTAGAATCAAATATAAAACCTTTTATTTGGTGTTCCATTCTTTCATAAGCTGACACCCCTAACTCCTCCAATCTTACACTTTATACCTGCCTCTCCCCACAACTATATATACCTTGTGATCCAGTCACCCTTCTTATCTACTGACTGTGTACCCAACATGTGACACTTCATCTCCCAACTCCAAACCTTTTCACTGCTTATGTCTGGAACAATCTCCCTCCTCATCTCTACCTCCCATCTTCTCTGGCTTCCTTCAAGTGTCAGCTAAATTCCCACATTCCACATGAAGCCTTTCCCATTCCTCCTTAATCTTAGTCCATTCCCTCTGAGATTATCCCAATTTATCCTGCATCTTATTTATACATGATGGTATTCCATACTGTCTCCTGAGACTTTGAGTTCCCTGAGAATAAGGACTATCTGCTGCCTTTGTTTCTGTCCTAAGACTTAGCACAGTGCCTTGCAAAAAATAAATGCTTAGCAATCACTGTCTGCCTCAGTTATGGGGATAATAACAGCACTTAACCTCACAGAGCTGTGAAGATCAAATTTAAAAATATTTTTAAAGCCCTTAGTATACCGCTTGACACATAGTAGGCACTTAATGAATGTTTGTTCCTTCCCCTTTCTCTGCTGAATACTTTCTATTCTGAGCTCCAGTCTCATTACCAAATGTTTATTAGACATTTAATAACGGAACCACAAGCAACTCAAACTCTGTATGTCCAAAATAGGACTCAGTTTCTCCCCAAAACCTACCCCTTTCTTCCAAACTTCCCTATTTCTATTAAGGGCACTTAATAACCAGGTTTGCAAATGATGTTACCTTCATCCTCACTTTCCTAACCCCACATACCTAAGAAGTTACTAAATTGTCATTTCTGCTTTCACAGTATTTCTGAAAACTATCCCTACTTCTCTACTCACAAAGCCACCATCCCACTTCATGCCCTGTCCCCTAGACCTTTTACAATAGTGCGCTAACTGGTCTCCCTCCCTCACTTTTCTCCCAAATCCAATTCATCCTACGTGAAGCTGCAAAAGTGATTTTACTAAAGCACTTGTGCTGACCATGTCAATATGCTACTCAATAATAAGATTTAATTACTTTTCTTGGCTGTTCTATCACATTCTTCATTCATATTTAACTTCCAGTCCACAAAGATACTCCCAGTATCTTTACAAACAGATGGCAACCTAGCCATAAATCCCCCATTTAGTTCTTATGAAGTTAATTTTTGGAACCCAAGTGTATGATTTTCCCTATTAAATGTCATTTTTATTCAGTCCAACATTCTAACCTATCAAGATCTTTTTGAAATCTGATTCTGTCATCCAACTAGCATTAGCTATCCCTCCCAAATTAGTGTCAACAGCAAATGTGATAAGCTTTTTTTCAAGTCATTGATAAAAATGCTTAAAGCATATAGCCCTCAAGCATTTCTTTGGAGACCTCCTTCCAAGCCGAAAATAAACTGTTACTGACTATCCTTTTGATCCATTCAATATACTAAAAATTGTATTAATTCCATATATATATATATATATAT
>JAQQSV010015652.1:0-12016 GCA_028646515.1 Pseudochirops corinnae | reverse complement strand
TGTGTTTCCACAATATTCAAATTGTTTCTTCCTGGCAGCTTGCAATACCTTCTTGGTCTGGGGATTCTGGAACTTGGCTATAACATTTCTAGGAGTTTTCTTTTGCGGATCTTTTTCAAGAGGTGATAGGTGAATTCTTTCAAGTTCTATTTTGGCCTCTGATTCTAGAATATCTGGGCAATTTTCCTTGAGAATTTCTTGAAAGACGCTAAGTTCTTTTTTTGATCATGGCTTTCTGGTAGGCCAATAATTTTTGTTTTCTCTCCTGGATCTGTTTTCCAGATCAGTGGTTTTTTCAAGGAGATTTTTCACATTGCCCTCTATTTTTTCATTTGTTTGGATCTGTTTGATAGTATCTTGATTTCTCATGAAGTCATTTGCTTCCATTTGCTCCACTCTAATTTTGACAGAATTATTCTCTTCAGAGTGCTTTTGAGATTCTTTCTCCATCTGGCAAAGTTGACCTTTTAAGGCATTCTTCTCCTTATTGGCTTTTTTAGCCTCTTTTGTCATTTGAATTAATCTATTTTTTAGGGTGTTGATTTCTTCAGTCAGATAGCTGACTCTCTTTTCACGATTTGCTTGCCACATTCTTACTTCTCTTCCCAATTTTTCTTCCACTTCTCTTATTTGGTTTTCAAAATCCTTTTTCAGCTCATCTCTAGCTTTAAGGCAATCTTCTTGTTTATTGGAAGCCCCTGGTGGGGGAGCTCTGGCTTCACTGTCCTCCCTCTCTCTGCCTTGGTCTTTCTTTTCCCCAAGGAAGGAGTCTAGGGTTTGGATGTTGTTCTTACTTTGCTTCTTATGCTTATTCTTATTCATGGTTGGTCAGTCTGTGGATTTTTTTTTTTAATTTCTTTGGGGCTCTGCTTCCAGAGGGGACAGCTCTGTCCCAAATTGCTGGGGTCCTCCCAGTTGCTGTAGCTATCAGGGAGGTGCTGGGTCCCTCCCCCACTTCCAGCTTACTGAAGCATAAAGGACCACAGGACCAAAGCCCAAGATCGTGATCTGCATCCAGGCTGCTCAACGCGAGAGAACTTGGCCTCTGAATGATCGCTTGATCCCCCTGCAGTCTGCAGGCCAAGAGTGCTGAAATTGCAATGTGTAGGTGGGTGCAGAACCTCTGCCTTTCTTCTTCTCAGCCCTGGGGGTGTTTTGGCCAGACTGCTTTTCTCCCACAACCTCGAAAGTCCCACGGACCTAGTTACAAACATTGTCACAGCTGCTGCAAATCCGCTCACCTGAAGCTCCTCTTGTCCTGCAGCCCCTGGGGCTCAGTCATGGCTTTAGGCCAGGCTGGTTTTGGTTTGCAGTGCTGATATGGTTTCTTATAGCCAAGCTGACTTTAGTGGAAAGTATATTTGTGTGCGTTTTGGAGTTCTAGGATTAGTTTAGAGTCATATTTTATGGGTATTTTGGGGTGGCTATGTGAGAGCTGCAATATATTGCTGCTCCTACGCCACCATCTTGGCTCTGCCCCCCTGCAAATACTTTCACATTGGACATTCATCTGGTTGTACAGAAGGGTTGTTATTGATGCAGTGAACCATGGGAAAAAAGAAACAAATCCAAACGTGGAAAAGAACGATAGCGTGTAGATTGCATCAATTGGGGAATGGCTGAACAAGTTGTGGTATATGAATGTAATGGAATACTATTGTGCTATAAGAAATGGGGAGGACATGGATTTCATATTTACCTGGAGAGGCTTATACAAACTGATGATAAGAGAGAAGAGCAGAACCAGGAAAAATCTGTACACAATCACAGACACATCATATGTGCGACACCAGCCTCCATTAACTTGACTCTTCTCAGTAACAGTTATAAGACAACTCTACAAGTCTCAAGATGGAAGGAGATATCTGCATTCAGAGACAGATCTAGAAAGAACAGAGTTTACATGTATTTGTCATTTCTAATGGGTGTGAAGTGGTACCTCAGAGTTGTTTTAATTTTTATTTCTCTAATCAAAAGTGATTTAGAACATTTTTATTATGATTATAATGATTTTTTTTGATATCTTCTTTTAAAACTTCCTACTCACATCTTTTGGCCATTTATCAGCTGGGGAATTCGTTTTACTTTTTATATTTTTGACTCATTTCTATGCTCACTAGGTATTTCAGAAATGAGACGTTTATCAGAGAAACTTACTATAGAAATTGTCTATGGTACCTTTTAATATAATGTAGTTTCTTATTTTATCTTTTCTAATTAGGTACCATTTTACTTTTGTTTTATCTGAAATCATGATTGCTATGCCTTCCTTTTTAGTCTAACTAAAGCATGTTAGGTTCTGGTCCAGCCTTTTATTTTAATTCTGTATATGTCTTTCTGTTTCAAGGGTGTGTCTTATCAACAAGATATTATTCGAATCTGGTTTCTAATTCATTTTACTATCTGCTTTTAATTTAGGGGTGAGCTCATCCCATTAACATCAGCAATTATGACTATAGTTCAGTCATTCAGTCACACTTGCCTCAGCAATCTGGTAGACCACACTGTCCATGGAATTTTCTTGAGAAAGTTACTGGAGTTTTACCATCACCTTCCCAAATGGATTGAGGGAAACAGAAGTTAAGCGACTTGCCCAGAGTTAAAAGCTAGTAAGTATGTAAAGCCATATTTGAACTCTGATCTTCCTGACTTCAGGTACAGTGCTCTATCCATTGAGCCATCTAGCTGCCTCCTGCTATGATTAATTGCTATGCATTTCCCTCCATCCCCATTATCTTTTGTTTCTTTCTCTCTCTCTCTCTCTTTTTGTCCTGTCTCTTTTCAACAGTATGGCCTCCCCCAAATCTACCCTCCTTCTTATGTCCTCTTTCCATTATTTCCTGCCCCTCCTGTTTCCCTATTGTCTAAGTTATATTTCTATACACAACTGAGTGTGTGTATGCACATTGTCTTCCCTCTCTGAACCAATTCTGATGATAATGAGGTTCAAGCATTGCCTACCACCCTTATAATTTTCTTCTCCATTGTAAAAGCTCTTCCTTAAACACTTTTTTATTCAAAACAATTTTTCTTATTCCCTCTCTTCCTTCCTCCTTCTC
Source organism: Pseudochirops corinnae (assembly GCA_028646515.1). Lineage (NCBI taxonomy): Eukaryota > Metazoa > Chordata > Mammalia > Diprotodontia > Pseudocheiridae > Pseudochirops > Pseudochirops corinnae. Next base: position 8,957 of record JAQQSV010015652.1, on the reverse strand, counting down.
CAGTGCATTCCTCTTTTTCACCCTTTCAATTTTGGGAGATTTCATTCCAACATAATTGACTCACATCCATGCCATCTTTCTATGTAAACTACTTTTAACTGCCCTAATATTAATAAAGTTCTTAAGACTTTCATGTATCACCTTCCCATATATGAAGATAAACCACTTAACTTTATTTACTCCTTTATGGTTACTATTTGATGTTTACCTTGTTATTGTTTACTTGGATCTTGTGTTTGAGAATCAAATTTTCTATTTAACTCTGGTCTTTAAATAAGAAATGTGTAAAACTCCTCCATTTCCAAATTTTTTTTTTCCCCACAGAGATTAGACTAAATTTGGCTGGGTAGTTTATGCTTGGCTGTAATCCTAGTTCCTTTGAGTTCAAGAATATTGCCTTCCGAGTAATGGAATCCTCTAAGTCTTATGTGACCCTGATTGTTGTTCTGTGATATTTGAAATGTGTTTTAATCCTTGCTGCTTGAAGTATGTACTTTTTGACCCGGGAGAACTGGAAATTGTTAATAATATTTCTTAGAGATTGCCTTTTGAGATCTCTTTCAGATGAATGGTGGATTTTTTTCTATTTCTATTTTATCCTTGGAAGCTAAGATATCAGGACAATTTTCTTTGATAATTTCTTGAAGTAGGTTGTTCAGTCTCTCTCTTTGATAATGGCTTCCATTTCAATAATTCTTAAACTACACCTACACAGTCTATTTTCCAGGTCAGTTTTTTTTTTCCAATGAGATATTTACCATTTTTTGTGATGTTTTAATTAATTTGACTGTTTTATTGTTTCTTTATGTCTCATGGAGTTACGAATTCTAATTATTAAGGAATTATTTTCTTCAGTGAAATTTTGTACCACTTTTTATCCATTTGGTCAATTCTACTTTTTAAGGTATTCTCTTCAGTGGAATTTTTTGCCTCTTGTACTATATGCCAATTCCGCTTTTTAGGGTATAATTTCTTGAGAGAGAGGGAGAGAGGAAGAGAGAGAGAGAAAAAGAGAGAGAGAGAGCACATGTATGTGTATGTGTGCCTCTTTTACCAAGCTGTTAAATTGTCTTTCATAATTTTCTTCCATCACTGCCATCGTTGTTTTTTTTTCCCTATTTTTCCTCTACCACTCTTATCTCTTTCTAGACTTTAGTCCAATTAGCTTTTTTTTTTTTTAAGATTTCTGTTTTGTTTTGGTTTTGGTGGCTGTTTTTACATTGTTGCCTTCTTCTTGGTGTCTTATTTCTTGGTATTTCCTGCCACCACAGTAGCTATTTATGGTCAAATTTCTTTTTTTCTCATTTTGTTTTCTGTCTTTTTTTTTCTTCAAACTTTGAGTTGACCTTTGTTCTCCTGTGATTGGGATTGGGGCTACTCTTTCGAGCTTTGGGTCTTTTTGTGCTACCTTTTTCAGAGCTAGTTCAGGGATTCTGCAATTTTTTGATGCTTCCATGGTGGTGTGACCCTTGGAGAGGTATGGTTACTATTCCCCTGGTTTGCCCTCTGATCCTAACCCAGGGAGACCCCTAGTCCCCTGGCAGCCTCAAATACTAGTGATTCTCTTTTCCTGGGAACTGTTATCAGGGCTCCTACACCCTTGTGAACCACAAGAGTTTCTCTCCATCCTAGAACTGTGAACCAGAACTGCATTTAAGCAATAGGTCTGCCTATCATCATGAGCTGTATCCAGTACCAGCAGAGGGTCTCCGATGTCATTACAATATCTAGCCTGAGAGTTCCCAAATTTGCAGCAGCAGGTGGTGTTACTGCCCTGTGTGTGGGTTCCAGACAGGGCTCTACTCCAATGGTATAAATTTCTCCTTCTAAGCTTTTAAGTTTTCTTAAGCCAGAGAAATGTCTCATCCTGACCTTTTGTTGTCTTTGCTACTCCAAAATTTTATTTGAGGTATTATTTTAAAATTGTTCAGAGGGGAATCTTGGGAAAGTTCAGCTGGTAGCTACCACTAATTTGCCATATTGACCCATTTTCATGGGTTTTAAAAGCCAATAACACAAATGCAATAGAAATACAATGGAAAGGCAAGGCAAGAAATTTAGAATTTATTAATAGCTTACTATGTGAGGACACTATTCTAATAAGCTTTGGGGATATAACCAAAAGTCATGGGAGAGTAAAATAATGCCTGCTCTCAGGAAGATTATATTCTAATCGGGAATGGCAACACATAAAAGGGAGCTGTCAAATAAGCAAACATATTTAAGGGCAGTGGAATTTGTGTAGATAATATTTATTTGTTCAGTAATAATAGCTACTCCATATCTGGATTTGAATTTTTCAGAGGTCATCTAATTGTCTAGTGTTATGGAAAAACAGTCTCAGAGACATTCTTTATGTTTCAAAACTAATTCACAAGTTCTTGTACAATTTAGACAAAACTTTACATGTACTTTCTTAAGTAAGAGAATTATGCAATTAAAAGTCAAGATGTTTATTTCTCTGCCTCTGGCAGGAGGCCATGCAGTATCCCCCTCCTTGATGATATGTCCCAGTGTGCTTCACTTTTTCTAATAAGAAAGGTATTATTACACACAGTCTAAATCTTGTAGTATCAGCCAATTTTCTCTTTTCTTTTCCTCAGCTAAATAAAGAGCAGATGCTTACCATCTTTGCAGTTCATCAGGCCATTAATTTAGATTTTAGCAGATTAATTCATGTCCCTAAAGTCAGTAACATTTCAACAATTAGTATTTATTGGGTACAGGTTAATTAAAAAAAAATAGACATTCTCTGCTCTCCAAGAGATAGATGCATCCCTTATACTCAAGGACAACCATTGACAAAGACACAAAGAAACAAGGTTTAATTGAATGACTAAATACTAAAGGAGGGACTATAGGGGAATTTCTAGTTTTTTGCAAATCAAAGTATAAAACACATCATTGTTTATAAAAAAGAAAGAAGAAATGTTTTCATTATAAGGAGCAAAATACCTTATAGTAACACCAGTATGGCTTTAGGAAGTGGAGTGTAACTAATGTTCTCTCTATTAGCATGTTTACATTATAGAAGCTTGCTATTGTTCTTTCCTGATGAATCGTGGGTCTCTTCAGGTCAATACTGCCTCCAGGAAGTCATTTCCCAAGGTATTATCACCATGGCTCCCCTCTCACCAATCAGCTTTACCCTCAACACCATTCTGGAGTAGACGGTTACCCTCTTTCTCAGCCTAATATGTTTCATGGTTAATTTGTTTTTCACACCATCCTTGTCCCCTGTTGTCCCATCAATTGAATTTGTTCCTTGAACAAAAATTCCTCTACCTGACAATAACATTTGAGTCATCTAAATTTGGTCTCCTGCCTCAGAAATGTTTTCTGTATGAATCTAGATTTCAGGGATCCTCTTTTCTCCAGACAATATCTCATAATCCAATTTTCCCTTCCCTTCAGCCATTAAAACTTACAAGTCCTGAGCCCCTTTCTATGAAAATCCTACTTTCAGCTTTCCAAGATACAACAGAACAAAAATTCTACTCTAATGTGAACTTGAATTTTAGTATTAAAAATCCTTCTATTTCTTTCAACTTCTACTTTCTACTTCTCTTCTAGGAAATGTAACATGGAAGAAAGTCCTTGAACATGGTCTAATTCAGGTCAGAATCCAAAAGATAGTGATCAAGATACAACCAAGAATGTGGTTTGAGGAATACTTAGACAAGGTGCATAGAAATACTTGAGGTAAGACCAAAACCATAGATTACAAAGCAATCTGTGATTCCTATAAACAAAACAAATAAATAAACAGGTTAGAAGACAGAGCAGATCAAGGTCAATTCAGCTATGTTAGTGATCAAAAGTCAAGGCAACTGGTTTGATTAGGAGTACAAATGCTCAATGGAGTACTGATTAAGCATCTATTATGTTCCAAGTACAGTAGGGACTAGGGGCTAGGGATACAAAGACAAAAAAGGAAACTCCTTATCTCCAAGAAATGATTGGGAAAAACAAGTTCACATATAAGTAGTCATTATATCTATGTATGTATGTATGTATGTATGTATGTATGTATGATCCCTTTCTGTGTAACTTTCTCAACTGCCACACTAATTGTTAGGTAGCTTTCTAGAGGGGATAAGGTTTGTGGTACTCTCACTAGTTTGGCACCCTTAATTATTAATTTGTCATCCAAGTCTGATTAGCCTTTATAAAGGGATAATGACCTAGGTGGTAGAGTAAGACTACTTCTTACAAATAATGATGCTCAAAAGTCTGGGACCCATTCTCCAAACATATACACAATATCCCAAGGAAATGAATACAAGCTTACAAAGCACATGTGGCAAGGGTTTATTGCGGGTCATGCTTTCTGACCATCCTTTTTCTCTTTCTTTCTTCATTAATTTTCCATAGAGTATAGTGCTGACCTAGGCTCAAAGACTTAATCCTAAAGCCATTTTTGTTTAGTGCCTCTAGTTATACTGTGGTGTGTTTCCTAGTTTCTTCAACCATTCCTTTTTTAGGAGGACACTCCTAACTACTCTTCAGGGAACTCAAATCTTTACCTTTGGAAATTCATGGTGGTGCTGCTAGTTGACAGAGATCAATATTCATTCACTAAAGGGCATTTTTTTCAACCATCACGGACTGCTTTGTTAGTGTAATCTCCTGCTAAAACTGGATACTCTAATTTCTAAATGGCATGGCATGATACATATAAGCCCAGAGATGTATCTGATTTTTTTTTGGAACCATTCTCAACATGTAGCATCGTTTTATCCCACCTGGTAATTAAAATATTTTACTCCTTCCAAATTGACTAATAATTTGAGTGTACCTGAGACTTTTAAGGAAGAATTCAGGGTTAGCGGCATTTAAATAGCAAGAGATGAAAACCAATACTACACACAAAATAAGTACAAGGTAATTTCAGGATGAACTGGAATGCTTTACAAATTATGTAACAGGTAGTTTTCAAATATAATATTGAAAGAGGCTAGGGAATTTATGGAAGTAGGGAGGAAGTACATTCCAGGCTTTGTATATAACCTGTTCAGAAATAGAGAGATGGAGAATAGATTACCAATACAAGCCAGCCATTTTGGCTAATACAATAAAGGGTGTAGAAGGAGCAATTTGTAATAAATTTATAATGATAGACTGCAGCTATATTTTGAAGTGTTGTTGGGCACTTGGGTAAGCGTTAAAGCCTCATAAAAGGGGGAGAAACAGTCCTTAACTTCAAGAAGCCTGCAGTCTAATAAGAGATATTACATGCAAATATTTACAGAAAAATAATCTTAGAGAAAAATAATTATCATTAAAGAGGATGGGGAATTTTTTGTTTATTTTTTTTAAGAAGCTACAATTTTAGTAGGGGCCTGAAGGAAATCAGGAGATGCAGAGAGAGAATTCTAGCTATGGGCGAGTGCCTGGAAAAACGTATGAAGTTAGAAGATGTACTATTTTGTTCAGAACAGGAAGTGAGAGTCTCTCACAGTGGTTCTCAACCTTCCTAATGCTGCCCCTTTAATACTCGTTTGTGGGCCTATCTGCATGTGGGTGGACCCGCTTGGAGACAGATAGAGGAGCGGTGTCTCATTTCCTAAGACCATCAGAAATATGTGTTTTCCAATGATCTTAGGCGACCCCTGTGGCCCCTGTGAAAGGGTCATTCAACCCCTAAAGGGGTCACAACCCACAGGTTGAGAACTGCTGCTCTAGATTGTAAAGTATGAGAAAGGAGTATGGTTTAAGAAGAGTATACTTAAAATTTAAGAGTTTACTTAAACTTTAAAAGATCCATGATTTCATTAGAATTGGTACTCACTCCATGACTCAGGTCACAACACTGCTTTTTTGTTCCATTCTCACTAAAGTCTGTCTATAAATCCTTCAAATAATAGTCTTCATGATTTACTGCCAATCTTCGTCATTACCTAGTGGCCAGCACTGGTGAGGAGTCTCTTCACATGTAGTGAGGATTGTCCTTAGACATAATTCATTTTCAAGGCTATATTTAAAACATTTCCAGCTCAGTAAAACCCTTGAGAGTTTGTTTTCTGAACCAGTACTTTAGCCAGGATTAATACTGCTGTACTGATATGAAGGGGAAGAAATGTCTGAGTTTTCATAAATAATCTGGAGTTACTAACTTTTGAATAAAAGTAGGCCTAGAAGCTACATATAATAGAGATTTGTAATTTTGTTATACAAATCTTCTTTTCTACTGTACTGTGTATGTGGAAATAATTTATTTGGTGTTTCCTAAGTATAGAATGAAAGATATTTTTTAAAAAGAATATAAAACAAAAAAAGAAGTCTGACTAGACAATAAATAATGGAGAATTTCTTTCCTCTTGGTTAAGAAGTAGAAGATTTTAGCTGCCAATCCCGATTTCTGTTTGGGTAGTTTTTGCATAATGTTTATTTATGTTTTAAATCAGAAATTCTTAACTATCTTTGTGTCATGGGTCCCTTCGGCAGGCTGGTAAAGTCTAAAAATTCCTTCTCAAATTAAAGTTTGTAAATGAATAAAACAGAATACATAGTACAGTTATTTCTTCCAACCAGTTATCTCTTCCACATTTAAATGAATAAAATATAATACATACAATAGTTATCTCTTCCACTCCAAGGGGATAGTATAGTGGTGCCTCTGCAATCTGGGAAAATTTTGGCCCTTCTTTTGTACCAGAGAAGTCTGATTTTTTTTCCCTTTTTCTTTTAGGGGGAGCTAACAGCATGTTATTGTAAAATTTGGGATAAGTATTTGGCCATAGGCTCTGTGTTATTTGCTGGCCTTGATGTGAAGTCTGTGGCTTCCACAACCCCCCCTCAAATTTCCCATTTAATTTCTTATACCAACCTGTGATATATCACAAAAGCATGATGAGGAAAGTCACATTATGGAAAGGATAATCATATTGCAAATGAAATGAAAAGTTAGTGCAAATAAAGGTACATTTTAAAAAAATCCCAAAATACCCATAAAATATGACTCTAAACTAATCCTAGAACTCCAAAAAGCACACAAACATACTTTCCACTAAGGTCAGCTTGGCTATGAGGAACCATATCAGCACTGTCAACCAAAACCAGCCTGGCCTCAAGCCCTGGCTGAGCCTCAGGCGGAGGGGAGGGGGGGGGGGGCATTGGACGAGAGGAGCCAAGCCTGGCTGGAGCTTAAGGTGAGCGGATTGGTGGCAGCTGTGGCAGAGTCCAGCACTATGTCAGTGGGTCTTGCAAGGTTGTGGGAGAAAAGCAGTCTATCTGAAACACCTCCAGGGCTGAGAAGTGAAAGGCAGAGGTTCTTCACCTGCCTGCACATTGCAGCTTCAGTACTCTTGGCCTGCAGACTGCAGGGGGACCAAGCAATTGTTCAGAGGCCAAGTGCTCTTGCATTGAGTGGCCTGGATCCAGATTGCTGTACTGGGCTTTGGTCTTATGGTCCTTTTTCCTTCAGTGAGCCAGAAGTGAGGGAGGGAACTAGCACCTTCCTGAGAGCTCTGGCAGCTGAGAAGACCAAAGCGATTTGTGACAGAGCTTTCCCCTACGGAAGCAGAGCTCCATGGAGGTTAAAAAAAAAAAAACAAACCATGGACTGATCAACCATGAATAAGAATAAACATAAGAATCAAAGTAAGAACAGAAACCAAACCCTAGATTCCTTCTTTGGGGAAAAGAAAGACCAAGGCATACAGAGGGAGGAGGACAGGGAAGCCAGAGCTCCCCCATCAGGGGCTTCCAATAAACATGAAGACGACCTTAAAACTAGAGATGAGCTGAAGAAGGATTTTGAAAACCAAATAAGAGAAGTGGAAGAAAAATTGGGAAGAGAAATAAGAATGTTTCAAGAAATTCATGAAAAGAGAGTCAGCTATCTGACTGAAGAAATTAATACCCTAAAAAATAGATTAACTCAAATGACAAAAGAGGCCCAAAAAGCCAAAAATGAAAAGAATGCCTTAAAAAGTCAACTTTGCCAGATGGAGAAAGAATCTCAAAAGCACTCTGAAGAGAATAATTCTGTCAAAATTAGAGAGGAGCAAATGGAGGGAAATGACTTCATGAGAAATCAAGATACTATCAAACAGATCCAAACAAATGAAAAAATAGAGGGCAATGTGAAATATCTCTTTGAAAAAACCACTGACGTGGAAAACAGATCCAGGAGAGACAACTTAAAAATTATTGGGCTACTAGAAAGCCATGATCAAAAACAGAATTCAGAAAGCATCTTTCAAGAAATTCTCAAGGAAGATTGCTCAGATATTCTAGAACCAGAGGCCAAAATAGAACTTGAAAGAATTCACCAATCACCTCTTGAAAAAGATCCCCAAAAGTAAACTAGAAATATTATAGCCTGGTCCTGAAATCCCCAGACCAAGGAGAAGGTATTGCAAGCTGACAGGAAGATACAATTTAAATATTGTGGAAACACAATTAGGATAAACCAGGATCTAGCAGCTTCTACATTAAGGGAACAAAGGGCCTGGAATATGATATTCAAGAGATCAAGGGAGCTTGGATTAAAACCAAGAATCATCTACTCAGCAAAATTGAGCATAGTGTTCCAGGGGAAAATATGGTCATTCAGTGAGGTGGAGGACTTTTAAACATTCCTGCTGAAAAAACCAGAAATGAAAAGAAAGTTTCACACTCCAACACAAGAAGCATGAGAGGATAAACACGGAAAAGAAATCATAAGGGATTTATCAAAGATGAACTATTTACATGGCAACATGGAAAAGTGACAATTGTAACTGATGAAACTTTTCTCAGTATGAGGATAGGGCAAGGGAATGCAAATGCATATATACATATACGTACACATAAATTTATATAAGTGGGTTTATATATGCAAACAAGCACATATTTGAGTACATGTAGAAATGAATCCATAGAAGACATAAGATCAATTGAATAGGAAGGGACAATATTCCAGATGGTGAAATTGTGAGGAGAGAGAGGATTAGATTGAGAGGAGACAGGGA
>JAQQSV010015651.1:0-12016 GCA_028646515.1 Pseudochirops corinnae | reverse complement strand
GTATATATGTATGTGTATGTGTGTGTTCATTTTTAGATAGTATTTTATTTTTCCCCAGTTAAATGACAAGAAATTTTTCACATTTATGTTTTATAAAATTTAGAGTTCCAAATTCTTCTCTCATCCCTACTATGAAAACAGTATGCAGTTTGATATAGTTTATATATGTGATGTCATTTAAAAAATTTTCCCTATTAGTAATAGTTGTGAAAGAAGAAGCAGATCAAAAGGAAGAAAAAAACATAAGAAGGAATGAATTGAAAAAAATATGCTTCAATCTGCATTCAGAGTCCATCAGCTCTTTACCTGGATATGGATAGCATTTTCATTCATGAGTCCTTTGTACTTGCCTTGGATAATTGTGTTGCTGAGAAAAACTGAGTCACTCATAGATGACCATCACACAAGGTTTTTGATACTGTGTACAATGTTTTCCTAGGTTTGCTCATTTCAATTTGCCTTACTTTGTACAAGTTTTTCCAGGTTTTTTCTGAAATCTGCCTGTTCATCATTTCTTATTGCACATTAGTATTCAGTTAAATTCATGTGCCACAGCTTGTTCACCCATTCCCATTTTGATGAGCATCCACTCAATTTCCAATATTTTGTTACCACTAAAAGGGATACTATAAATACTTTTTACACATGTAGGTCCTTTGCCCTTTTTCATGATATCTTTGAGATACAGACCTAGTAGTGGTACTGCTGCATCAAAGAGTATACAGAGTTTGGTTGCCCTTTGGTCATAATTCCAAATTACTATCCAGAAAGGCGGAGTCAGTTCTCAACTCCACCAGCAGTGCATTAGTGTCCCAATTTTCCCATATCCTCTTCAACATTTATCATTTTCCTTTTTTGTCATATTAACCAATATCATAGGTATGACATGGTACCTTGGAGTTGTTTGAATTTGCATTTCCTTAACCATATACCTATAGATAGTATTGATTTCTTCATCTGAAAACTGACTGACTATTCATATTCTTTGACCATCTATCTTATTCTTCCTCCTGTTTGTTCTTTCCCTCCTTTCACCCTTTCTCTCTTCAACAGTGTTTTGCTTCTATCTACCACCTCCCTTGATCTGCCCTTTGTTCTGTTAGTCTTCACCCCCTGTCTCTTACTTGATCTCCTCCCTCCTACTTCCCTTTTGGGTAAGATAGATTTCTATATTCATCTGATTGTGAATATGATTCCAAATTTGAGCAAAAACTGATGAAAGTAAGGTTCAAGTAATACTCATCTCCCACCCTGCCATCTCCCCTGTAATAGGTCTTTCTCACCTCTTTATGTCAAGTAATTTACCCCATTCTACCTCTCCCTTTCTTCTGCACTATTGTACCATTTATTCCCTCCAATTCACCTTATACCCATACCATTTCTCTCTATATATTACTTCAAGCTGTGCTATTAGTGATACAGTTTTTAAGAATTACAAATATCATCTTCCCATGTAGTGATGTAAATAGTTTAGCTCTATTGAATCACTTACATTTTCTTTGCCATTTTTACTTGTATATGCTTCTCTTGGCTCTTGATATCAGAGGCCAAATTTGGGGTTTAGTTCTGGTCTTCTTATAAAAGCTTGAAATCCTTTTATTTAATTTAATAACCACTTTTCCCCTTGACATATTATGCTTAATTTTGTGGGGTAAGTGATTCTTGGCTGTAGTCCTAGCTCCTTTGTCTTCCATGACAGGTTCCATGACCTCTGGTCCTTTAATATTGCAGTTGCCAAGTACTGTGTAATCCTGATTGTGACTCCTCAATATCTGAATTGTTTCTTTCTGGCCACTTGCAGTATTTTCTCCTCGACCTGATAGTTCTGAAATTTAGCTATAATGTACCTTGGAGTTTTTATTTTGGGATCTCTTTCCTTAGATGATAAGTGGATTCCTTCAATGACTATTTTGCCCTCTGGTTCCAGGACGTCGGGGCAGTTTTCCTTGATAATGTCTTGAAAGATGCTGTTCAGGTCTTCCTTTTGATTACTGCTTTCAGATAGTCCAACAATTCTGATATTATCTCTCCTAGATCTATTTTCCAGGTCAGTTGTTTTTCCCATGAGGCATTTTATTTTTTTCTTTAATTTTTTTTCATTCTTTTGGATTTGTTTGACTTGCAATGTCTCATAGTGTCATTAGCTTCCACTTGACCAACTCTCACTTTTAATTTTTAATCTCACCTCAATTAGCTTTTGTACTTTCTTGTCAATTTATACAATTTTACTCTTTAATGAGTTGTTTTCTCCAGTGGATTTTTGTATCTACTTTTCCATTTGGCCAATTCTGCTTTCGAAGCAGTTTTCCAAGTTGCTGACTCTTTTTTTCATAATTCTCTTACATTACTCTCATTTCTTTTTCCATTTTTTCTTCTACTACTCTTATATGATTTTTAAGCTACTTTTTGAGCTATTCCACAAGTTCTTTCTGGACTTGAGACCACTTTCATTTTTTCTTCTGGGATTTCCTCTTAGGTAAATTGACATTGTTGCTTCTTCTAAGTTTGTGTCTTGGTCTACCCTGTCACTATAATAACTTTCTTTGGTCAAATTCTTTTTATGGGTTTTTTTTTTGCTCATCTTTTATTTTTATTTTTTTATTTTTTACTTTCATCTTTACTTTTAAATTTGAGCTCTGCTCCCAGGGTGGAAGGGGCACTATCTTCAGCTTCTTGTGCTTGTGGCTGCAAGGAGTGACTGTTTACCTGGTGCTGTGCTGATGTTGTCCTGAGGTCTGCTGAGGGACCCTCTTATCTGGTGCTTTGCTGAGTGGGTGGGGTGAGGGTAGCTGGTACTACTGGGGGCCAAAGAGGTCTGGCAGCTTAGTTGGAGCTAAATTTGGGTCCTAGATGTAATATCTGGCATGTGCTAAGACCCAGTGGGGTGTTTCAGTGTTTTTCAACACTGGAACATGTGGAGGCTTGTCCACTGGAAGTCACTTGTTGGCCCTGAATCATGCTGAAACTCATGGTAAGTTTTGAAGCTATAGTCTGCTGGTTTCCCTGGCTATGCTTAGGTATATATGGAGTCCTGGTATTTGCCTGCTCCACCACACTGGGGTTCAGGATTCCCCACTGCTTTGCTTAGGTGAGGCCTACCAATGGCCTGCTTAGACACTTCCTGTCCTAGAATGTGCTTCCCTCCCCACTGAGATGAGCCCCTCCCACTGATTCTCCATGTCTCTTGAGCTACAATTGTTTCAACCCATCTTTTTGCTGCTTCTGTCATTCCAGGACTTGCCTTGGGGTATTATTTTATGGGTGTTTGGAGGCGAATATGGGAAAATGACAGTGATTTATTGCTTAATCTACCATCTTGGTTCCTGGAAGTCAACAGTCCCCCAGCTCTTTTGAATCTGGTTTCATACCTCATCATTCATTTGATTTTTTCCCCTCCAAAATAGCCAGTATTCTTTTACTTTCCAGATCAGATTGTATTAATTAGCCCTAAATTTCCTTGACATATCTGCTGCATCAGCATTATTGGCCAACCTTAACTACTAGATATTATTTCTTCTTTGGACTTTTGTAACATTATATTTTCCTATTTCTCTTAATTATTTTCCTTTTTAGATGCCTCTGTTTGTTCATCATTCATATTATGTCCCCTGATTTCAGCTCTTGTCCAAGTCTCTATTCTAACTCTGCTACCTTTCACTTTGTATATACACTATATACCTTGGTGACTTCATTGTCTCTCATGGATTCAATTATCTTTTCTAGGTCAGTGAGTTACAGTCTGCCCTCAAAGCTTCAATCCCACAACACCAGCTGCCCATTGCATAGTTTAAACTAAATATCCTAGAGACTTCTGAAACTCAATATGCCCAAAATAGAACTAATTATTTCACCAAGCCCCAAGATACCCCTCTTTCAAATTTCTCTATTTGTACTGAAACCAATAGCATTCTTCTAGTTTATTTGGTTAGTAACCTTGACATTAGGCTTGAATTACAACTCACTCTTTTGCCACCTATCTTATTAGTTGCTAAATCTTACCATTTCTTTACCCACAATACCTGTCACTACTGATACTTTCGTCCTATTCAAATACCTACCATCTTAGTTCAGACCTTCATTGACATTGCTTAGACTACTGAAATAGTTTTCTAGTTGGCCTACCCATCTTAAGTTTTTAAGTTTTTCCCATTTCAGTTCATTTTCCATGTTAATACAAAAATGATTTTCCCTAAGTGAATAACCATGGTACTCCTGTACTCAATAAATATAAGTACTTTCTAGATTCAAAGAAAAAGTTCTCTGTTTAGTTTTTAAGTCCTCCATGACTTTGCCCCAACCTTGACCAATCACCGTATAATATTCCCTCTTCCACACTTTGGAAATTAGACAAAATTGTTTCCTCTGTGTTCACATATGATACTCTATCCCTATCTCTATGCCTTTGCATTATTTGTCCTTAAGTCCTAGAATACACTTTCTCATTCTCTTCCTTCATGACACAACTCCAGCACCATGTTCTTCATGAAGCCTCTTCTAATGTTCTCAACTTCAACTACTCTCATTCTAAACATATCTTCTATTTAATTGTCTTGTATTTATTTGTATCTATTATTTTTTATTGATTTTGCATATACTTATATATGTCCTTGCTGTTTCTCCCTTTAGAATATAAGCACTTGGCAGATTTGGTTGTTTCATTTATTATACTTTCATCCCTAGCATAGACTAGTGACTGGAACAAAGAAGTAACTTAATAAATGTTTGTTAATTCATTAATTTATTGACATATCAACAATTCTGTTGCACATGAAAAGTACTTTCTTCATAGCATTCACGTCTGTAACTAAACACAGCCTTGTTTTTATATCTGTGCACTATTCTTTAGGTACTTGGGTTTGACTGCTATGTCTTCTGATTCAATAGTCTATTATTTCCCAGGGAAAGTAGTTTTATCCATTGTTCATTGCTTTGCAGACCTCCTGCCTTTTTGTCTGTGTGACTATTCACACATGGAATGATATTCTAGAGCTTGGACATCTAAACTTTCTTAATCATAGACCCCTTTCACAATCTGGTGAAGTTTATGCATCCATTCTCAGGATAATATCATAAACAAATTGTAAATGCATAAAATAAAACACATTGATTCATAAAGGAAACCCATTAAATTGAAATAAAGTAAACAAGTTAAAATTAAAAAAAAATCAATGACCTTTATTTAGAAATTGCTGTTCTAGAAGGATTTTTCCCTCATAGAATGTTATGTGTTCAAAATAATCCCTGAAATCATTTTATTCTGTTCAGAAGGCTATTGAATCTAATCTTATATTTTTATGTCCCACTATGTACCCTTCCAGTAAAAGGTGTCCATCACATAGCACTTTGCTGTTAATTGGGAATTCTTTGCAACACCCACTTCTAGCTTCATCGCTCCAGTGACCACCAGTCTAAGAAGTCTTCTGTATAGTAAGAGAAGCAATTCAGGAGATTTCCCCTCTTCTCACAAGAATGTATTGGGGAATTGAGCATAAGCTCACCATAAAATCTCAGAATTATCAAATATCCTCTTTAGATTTTGCAAACAAGTAAATATTATATCAAAGTCTATAAACTGAAATGGTTTACCAGATAAAATACTGGTCTCTTGGGAGTTTCCACTAGCTTCATCCATTTCTCCATTTTCTTTCCTTGCCTCTGCTGGGATATTTCAATAATGTGCTCTATCCAGGGGAAAGTTTATTTGAAATTTGAGCTATTCTTCTCCCAATCAGAGTAACTTCTTTAAAATGGTTTGTGATTTGATATAGAAAAATACTACTGTTTTATATACAGCCTGCTTTCCATTTCAAGGGCTGATTTTGTCTTATGTACATTTCACTTTCTTCATGAGTGTAATGGTTATGGTATTTGAAGATCTTCCATGTCCCTTGAACTTGCTGACATACTAGGAAGGGGTGGGGCAAGAAGAAGGTGGAGCCTAGCTAGAGTCAGCACATTGACTAGAAGCAGTAGCTACAGCTGCGATGTGAACTCCTTTTTTTTTTTTTTGAGCCAGCCAGAATTTCTGCTAAGCACTCCTGCTGAGGACTGCCAGGGACAGGAACTGTAGGGGGCTGGAGCTGCTGGGAGCAAGCTGTGTGGATACTGAGCAGTTGCCATGAGGAGAGGAGGATCTTTGCCTGAGGTAGCCTGTCCTGTTTTGAAGGCTTGAGAATGTGGATGTTTACTACATTAACTACATGTGCCAACTTCATAACTACTCTGATGGCTTTGACTTTCTGGTTTTGGGAGTCAGTTTTCTGGTATTTGAATAAATGTTCTAGCTATATTTCCCCCATGTAGAGAGCCTGTTACATTTTGTGATTCATAACCATATCAGCATATTTATAGTTACTGTAGGCATTGTGAATACTGCATTGCTGATACAATGAGAAAGTCTTGATTTTTATTTCTGTGCTTTCATCTTTGGTGATATGGCAATGAAGATGTTTAGTCACTAACTTTCAGGCATTCTGTTCAACTTTTAAGTCTCTAGAAATTCTGGCACATGCCATTGATTCAGCTAATTTATACACCACAAAGAAAGCTCTATCTGTATCCTTATAATGCTTTCATAAGCAATTTACATCCATTAGTAACATAAAATGATTTCCAGTGTCATGGTTCTTGGTGTCAAGGGGAACTCATTATGAAACATCCTTCATGTGAAATCAATTCTAATTGCCGACATCAATATTCCTTAGATTTAATGTCTATTCTACTGTAACAATAATGCGATATTCACAACACTCACGGTGGTTATGAATATGGTGGTATATTTCTGAATCAAAAAATGTAGCAGACTCTTCACATGGAGGGCAGAAGCAAAGCATTTATTCAAACAGCAGAAAACAGAGTCCCAGAACCAGAAAGCCAAAGTCATTACAGTAGCCACAAAGTTGATACACATGGCTAATGCAGTGAACACCCACATTCCCAAGCCTTGGCAACAGATCAGGCTCCCTCAAGCAGGGATCCTCCCCTCTCACTCATGGTAGCTTCTCAGCCTGGGTCTTGGAAGTTCTTAGCAGAAATTCCCAAATGAAAGGTCTCAGCAGAAGTTCCCAGAAGAAAGGTCTCAGAAGAAATTGCTGCCTCCAGTTGCTCACAGAGAAATTCTGCCATTCCCAGCTGGGCTTTTCCTTATATATGCTTTAGCTCCTCCGAATTCTGCCACTGTCTGTTACATCAGCAACTTCTTCCCAAGGTGTTAGTTAACTACTTCTATGTTAATTAAATAGCTTAAAGAAGGTGTTAACTTGAAACAAGGTGCTAAGAACCTGCTTACTTGCCAATGCAAAGGGGCATGGAAGATCTTCAGATTCCATTAACATTGCATCTGCTTATTTTAGTTTAAATTATAATAATATTACCACAAAATTGTGATTAAAACTTAAAAAAATCATAAAATAGTTATAATAGAGCACCTGATCTGTCTTGTAACAATCATATTGGAAAATTTTCTACATATATAATAAAGAAATATATGCATGAAGACATACATACTTGTGTTTGTGTGTGTATGTGTGTTGTATGTATATGTATGTATGGATAGACAGACACATAGATAAAGATATATAGATAAATATAGAAACCTATATGTATGTATACATATAGGTAGATATGGATATAGATATTTTTAAAAGATCTATTCTATGCAAAGTCAGGGCATCCTAAAGTCTAAAAGCCTCTCTCTCATAAGAGTACTTTCAGAAAAAGCTATCCCAGCTTTGTGACACCACCTCAAAAGTATAGATCACAAATCCCCACCAACTGATTTAATTTTTATCAGTCAGTCAAATAATATATTATTTCAAAAGAGTATTTTATCACACATCACAGCAAAAAACAAAAAGAGAAAATGAATAAATCCTCCCTATCCCTATGTACATAGAAAATACACTTTCTTTGATTTTCTTATTTGTTTTCATACTGTCAGTATGAAGAGATTCTAATGATGAGGAACATTCAAATGAACATTCATTGAGGGGACAGGAAAGCATGTGATCATTCTGCATTTATGAGAGGTATATATACACCTAGGATATATGAATAACCATAGTATTAGCATAGCTGCCATAACTCATTTCTAATGCAATAAGATTGCTAATCTCCTATAATGATATCATTGTGCAGCTGTCTGATGAACAAAAGATCTCTGTTCTACTTTAGATGTGTCTACTGTATGTGTAGTTTATGCTGTATACCCTATCTTTGCTATCTCTCCTAGCCATTTCTGCTGGTCTTATGGTCATTAAGATTCTCTCTGGGGGCAGAGCCAAGGCAGCAGAGTAAAAGTAGGGACTTATTTGAGCTCTTTCCCAAACTCCTACAAATACCAGTAAAAAATGACTCTAAACAAATTCTAGAGCAGGAGAATGCACAAAATCACAGAGTGAAACAAATTTCCAGCCCCAGACAACCTGGAAGGTCAACAGGAAAAGTCTATTGCACCAGGCTAGGAGAGGAGCACAGTCCAGCCCAAAACATGCCAGCATAGACTGGGCCCAGCAAACCTGGAAAAGACCTCAGGGGACTGAATCATTAGAAACTTTGGCATTTTCCAGACTTCTCAATCCACAAATACCAAAGACAACTTAGAAGGTCAGTAGGAAAGGTCTTTCAGAGCTGGGTGACAGAGGAGTGTGGTCCAGACCCAGCAGTGGCAGCAGTGCTAGCAATGGCAGCTGATTCAGAGTTCTTGGACAATATATGGTGGGAGGATAGAGCAGCTCATATGGAGGGATTGTAGGGATCTCCTTGCTAGCACTGACATGGGATTCTCTTACTTTGCCCATGCTGGGATATGGGTCACAATCCTGAGTGGCAGTCCTGGGATAGGGAGGAGAGCTGATGTGGCAGAGCTTGTGGCAACAGTGGAGAGGGAACACTCTTCACAGTTCCAAGGCAGAAAAGAGTGGTGTGGTCACTCACAGACCAGAGCACAGGCCAGGAAAGGAGTAAACACTTCTCCTTTGATCATACCACCATTGAAAATTTATAGGTCTCTAGAAGTATCTCAGAAAACAGCTGCACAAAACCCCTGAAACTTGTGACAACACACCTTCCATAGTAGAAGCAGAGACTTACCTTAACAAAGAGATTAAAAAGTCAAGTAATTGGCTAGGAAAATGGGCAAACAGCAGGGAATCTTACTTTGGTGCCAAAGATGATGAAAGCATAT
Organism: Pseudochirops corinnae; assembly: GCA_028646515.1. Classification (NCBI taxonomy): domain Eukaryota; kingdom Metazoa; phylum Chordata; class Mammalia; order Diprotodontia; family Pseudocheiridae; genus Pseudochirops; species Pseudochirops corinnae. The sequence goes on along the minus strand of JAQQSV010015651.1, from coordinate 2,832 downwards.
AACCAGAAGAAGAGAACAAAGTCAAAGCTCCTATATTCAAAGCCTCAAAGAAAAATATGAATTCATTGCAGGCCATGGAAGAACTAAAAAAGGATTTTGAAAATCAAGTAAGTGAAGTAGAAGGAAAAATGGAAAGACAAATGAGAGTGATGCAAGAAAATCATGAAAATTGAGTCAACAGCTTGCTAAAGGAGATCCCCCAACATACTGAAGAAAATACACTTTAAAAAATAGACTAACCCAAATGACAAAAAAGGTCTGAGGAGAAGAATACTTTAAAAAACAGAATTGGCCAAATGGAAAAGGAGGTCCAAAAGCTCACTGAAGAAAATAACACCTTAAAAATGAGAATAGAGCAAATAGAAGCCAATGACTATGGGAAATCAGGAAATTATAAAATAAAACCAAAAGACTGAAAAAAATACAAGACAAAGTGAAATATCTTATTGGGAAATAGATCCAGGAAAGAGAATTTAAAAATTATTGAACTACTTGCAAGCCATGATCAAAGAGCCTAGATATCATCTTTGAAGAAATCATCAAGGAAAAATGCCCTGATATTCTAGAACCAGAGGGTAAAATAAAAATGGAAAGAATTCACCTATCACCTCATGAAAAATATCCCAAATGGAAAACTCCTAGGAATAGTATAGTCAAATTCCAGAGTTCCTAAATCAAGAAGACAACATTACAAGCAGCCAGAAAGAAACAATTCAAGTATCATGTAGCCACAGTCAGGATAATGATTTAGCAGTTTGTACATTAAAGGATTGGAGGGCCTGGAATGTGACATTCCAGAAGCAAAGGAGGTAGAATTACAATCAAGAATCACCTAGCCAGTAAAACTGAGTATAATCCTTCAGGGGAAAAATGAATATTCAATAAAACAGAGGACTTTCACACATTCTTGATGGAAAGACCAGAACTGAATAGAACATTTAACTTTTTCAACAAGACTCAGGAGAAGCATGAAAAGTTAAACAGGAAAGAGAAATCATAAAGGCCTTATTAAAGTTGAAAAGGAGAAGTAGAATGGGGCAAATTATCTCACATAAAAGAGACAAGAAAAAGCTTTTACAGTGGAGGGGAAGAAGGGGGTAGTGAGAGGGAATGAATGAACCCAACTTTCACTAGACTTGGCTTAAGGAGGGAATAATATACTCACTCAATTGGGTATGCAAATCTATCTTACCCTACAGGAAAGTAGGGGAGAAGGGGATAAGAGAGGAGGGTAGATGATAGATGGGAGGGAAGATTGGGGGAGGGGGAAATTAGAAGCAAATACCTTAGAGGAGGGACAAGGTCAAAGCAGAGAATAGATAATATGGGGGACAGGATAGGATAGAGGGAAATAGAATTAGTTTTTCACAACATGACTATTATGGAAGTGTTTTTCATAATTACTCATGTATAACCTATATTGAATTGCTTGCCTTCTAAATGACAGTGGGTGGGGAGGGAGGATGGGAGAGAATCTGGAATGCAAAGTTTTAAAAACAAATGTTAAAAATTGTTTTTACTAGGGCAGCTAAGTGGCACAGTGAATAGAGCAGGGACCCTGGAGTCAGGAAAAATCCAACCTCATACATTTGACATACTTACTAGCCATGTGACTTTGGGCAGGTCACTTAACCCCAATTGCCCTCCAAAAAGCAAAAAAAAAAAAAATGTTGTTACACGCAACTGGGAAATAGATACATAGATACATACAGATATATAGATATAGATAGATATAGATACAGATCACATAAAGTCTTAATGAAGACAAAGATTAGAAAATGAAAATAGTAGAATTGCTACTTTAGGTAGAAAAAGCCAACTTTGAAGCCAAGACAACACATAGGTGAGTAAGTCCCGCCCCGATACCTACTTGCTATGTGTTTCTTAACAAGTCAATTAACTCCTCAATGCCCTACAAAACTCTTAGATTCTTGGCCTCTGAAAAAAAGCCAACTTCTATTGGAAGAAGAAATTTCTTCATCTGGTTATCATGAGTTTGTATTTGACCTAGAAAGGAAAAAACAAGTAGAATTTTCAGGCTTTGAAATTAGCTTGTAAGAAATCAGAGTTTGAGAGTGTCTGTCTTTGATTCTTAGGATACTGGCCTTCAAGAAGGAGAAGATTTCCTTTAACATAATACTCCTTAGAGAAGGAAGAGGATGGTTAACAAAGAATTCCAAAGATCCAAAATAATTCCATAACAGAGCAAGAAATCTAGACCATATCAATGCTGGAATTGCTGCGAGATGCTCAGTGTGAAGGGAAGTTGTTTGCTTAGTGGTTCCTAAAAGTGATTACCTTCTGGCAGAAATCTAATGAGTTTAATGGACTACATGAGTGCTTTGTGTTTCCATATTTGTTCATGTGATAATAAGGGTCATTTGAATTAGGTGCATTTTCTGTGGTAGACAAAAACAGGCTCTCCTAAACCCAATACCCATAGTGTATACTGAGGGCTTTTGAAAAATCTAGGGATGAGGTAGACCTAAGCTTTCTTTTAGAGATTTGCCTAGTCCTAGAGCATCCAAGTGACTGAATGAACCAAAAAACATTAATTTAACCCTTTAGTCCTAACCTCCAAGAGTAGATCAAGCTAATTTGAGTCTAGAGTACTTAGAAGAATCCAAGAGCATCGGTGATACTAGATAATTTCAATCAATTTATTCAACAAAAGTTTATTAAACACCTTGTGTAAAGTGACATGCTAGCAGTATTTAGGGAAGTTATAGAGTTAGGTAAGACATATTCCTTGCCCTCATGAAGTTTGTAGTCCTTTAGTCCAGTAAGGTTATAAGGTTCTCTCTCTCTTAACTCACTCAAATAATAATAATA
>JAQQSV010015650.1:0-12016 GCA_028646515.1 Pseudochirops corinnae | reverse complement strand
TTTTTTTTTTTTTAAACATAGTTGGACAAAGGCATCCTGAGCAAAGATAGCTAAGTAGCACTAAGCATTCCTGCTGCTTCCTCCCTGCAGGAGATAATGTACTGTAATGCAGATTTTCCTTGAATCTCTGCAGGATTTCACAGGCTCTGCAAATCCCTCCCCACAGACCCTGCAATGAAATTGTATTTTTCTCAACTGTCTCCTCTACACAATGGCTTGTTGTGTGTAGCATTCTTCCAAAGAAGGTGGTTCACTGTGTGTAAGTCATCTAAGGCAGAGAGATTACTTCTAAGCCACAGCTTGTTCCCATGGCTGATTAAAGCCTGGAGGTATTTAGACTGCTCACCAGTACCTTTGTGGAGATATTATAAGGCACCCACAATGAAATAAATGGGTCTGGGGAATTAGCATTTTTGTGAGCTGCAGTCTGATGGCACCTTTGTGTTGTGGAGGGTGTGGAGGGAGAGAGAGATCCTGTTAATTTCCTAGGACCCTTCCCTATTCTTGCTCTATAATTTGTAATGGCATAGCTTAGCCAACTCCTCTGCCTTCTGTTCCTGCCTCTATTCCATGGCCTTAATGGCCCTTTCAGTTCCCCTCCTATCATTTCACAAGGGTGCTGTGATGGAGAGGTACTGACTCAGGGATGCATATACTGAGACTCACCTCCCAAGCTGGTGACTTAATTCTCTTAACAATCTAGGACTTGTCAGTTTCGCCATTCAAATCAATCTTTGTTGCCTGGGCTGTTCAGACCTTTCATCTATGCATTTTCCCATGAGTCCTGAGACACTCCGAGTTTCATCTTTGCTGCTTTGACGGCTGTTTTCCCTAGGACTTGTGAGGTTTCTTTGTCCCTGGATTGTTATTTTTTTCTTTTAAAAAACTTTGAAGTACACTCAACAAGTCCTATTCTTTCTTTTTTTCTCCTTTTCCCTTGTTAAGGAGTTTAAGACCTACTCTATTATTATATAGATGTACATATATAGAAGGGCAATCTCACCTCTGTTCTCAATAGATTCTTGGTGGAGAAAGCGGTTAGGTATTAAAGCTTGTGTGTGTGTGTGTGTGTGTGTGTGTGTGTGTGCGCGCAGAAAGGTACTGACTTCTTTCCTCTACCCAGCCATTCATTCAAAGATCTTTCTTTTCTTTATGTGGAGTTCTATAAGGGGGGCAAAAGCCTGGGACCAACTGCTGCCTTTCATACCGGCTGTCTCTTGTAGAACTAAAGGGCAATTAAAAAAGAAAAACCATGAGAAAAACAGACAAACACAAAGGAAGGTACATTTGATCCAATTACTGCTATTACATATTCCTAATTGTAAAGCACTCAATAAATGTGGAATTAAATTTCTTTTTTGTAATTGATGTTGGAAGTATCCTCAAATCTCACATAACCTGATTCGTTCCTAGAAGGAGCTAATGGATCAGAACAATAGGAATACTGAGATTATTCTTCAAAGAATTGTAAAAGACAAAAAAAAAAGTGAATGAAAGTCATCAGAGAGGGGAAAGGCATTTGATTCATTTAATTTTGTGAAAAAAGGATGGCAGCATGGTAATAATGATATAAAAGACATTTTACTAAATTGGAATTTAAGTATATAGACTACTTTTGTAAACAATTACCTCCTACAACTATCATATTCATTTTTCATCATTATTTATTCACTAAGTTTTTGTTTAGGAGAAGCAAAATAGCTCACATTGATAGGAGGCTTTAAGGTATGCAAGATACTTTATATAAGTTATCTCATTTGATACCCCCAACAACCCTGTGAGAAAGCTATTAGTATTACCCTAAGTTTGCGCATGAAGAAATGGAAGCAGACTGAAGTTAAATGTCTGGGTCAGAGTCACACAGCTCAAAAGTGTCTGAAGTCACACTTTAATTCAAGTCTTAGTGAGGGGCCTGGAATGAGGAAACTCATCTTCCTGAATTCAAATCTGGCCTCTAGATTTTTGTGACCCTGGACAAGTCACTTAACCCTGTTTGCCCCAGTTTCCTCTTCTGTAAAATGAACTGGAGAGGAAATGGCAAACCACTCCAGGATATTTGCCAATAAAACCCCAAATGGGGTCACAAAAAAGTCGGGTACAAATGAAAAATTACTTAACAACAACTTCCTGAATATGAACTTTGTGACCTGGCTGCTTTTGTCCACAGAGTATACAGAAGAGGGCTGCTGGAGTCAGAAAGACCCAGATTCAAGTCCTGCCTTTGAGATATAATTGCATTGTAAAGGTCAAGTAATGCATTTTATCCCTTAGCACTTTACATCAATCTTTTTTTTTTTTTGCTTTAAATAGTATTCTATTTTTCCCACAATTACATATCAAGAAAATTTTTAGCATTCATTTTTACAGGATTTTGAATTCCAATTTTTTCTCCCTCCCTGCCTCTCCTCTTCTGAAAATGGCAGGCAGTTTGATATAGTTTATACATATGCTATCATGTAAAACATATTTCCATATTCATCATAGTTGTGAAAGAAGAAACAGATCAAAAGGGGAAAAAACACAAGAAAGAATAAAGTAAGTGAAAAAAATGCTTTGATCTGCATTTAGAGTCCATATTTTACCCCAATCTTTAGGATTCTAAATTACAGGGTAGTTACTGATCTGTACAGGTGGAGACTATTTACACCCTGAGAGTTCTCTTATACTTAAGAAACCACAGGACCAGATCTAAAAGCAAAATTATGTCAGATAGTGTATTAAACATAGAACCAGAATAAGCATATCATAAGATCAATGATTTAGGCCTGAAAGAGTCCTCCTAGGTCACCTCAGAAAAACATATCATTTTTAGATATGATGAATCAGGGGCCTGGACTTTACCTAAGGTCACACAGGTGCACAGGAGGCAGAGTCAAGATTCAAGCTCTGCTGCTCTGAACCCAAATCCAATGTATTATTAACAAATGGATCTTTCTGCTGTAACTTTTCCTTAAATGTAGAGATCTATTTTTGCAAAAAGACTGATTATTAAGGATCAAAAGTGTATGAGTATGCCCCATTTATAGACTTCAATAAAGTTGAAGGCCATAGGAGCAAAAACAGAGAAGCCCTTTCAGATACAATTTTGGTAGGAGAGTTCCATGAATAGGAACTGGGCTCCTCCTTTTCTTTTTCATTAGAATTATTTGCTTTAGTGTCAAAAAGAGATTTTATTTGGTTGGTTGGTTGGTAGGGTTTGTTTTTGGTTTTTGGTTTTCTAATTTTTTTTCCTGGACAATATCTTAATCCTGGGGCATCCATTCCCTCTTAGAATCTCAAGTAACAATACTACTTATCTTTTCTTTAATTCTAGTGTCCCAGAATTTAATTTTTGTATTCAACTATTCTCAGTTGATGGAGACAATTTTCTCCCAAGTTTCCATTAATTTCTACTGTGGCAATTAGTTTCTCTTTTAAGCAGGTATAAAAAGATCATAAGCCAAGGGTAATGACAAACCCATACAGGAATATATTTTTGGTGGGTTATATATTAAATCTTTTGTTCACTACATTCCAATTTATATCATTATACATCTTTTTTCTCCAATATGTTAAATTGTATGAAAAAGGATATGATTAAATAAATCCAGATATGACCCATGCAGCCAATGGTCTGTTCATAATATAATCCTGAGAAACTGTTGCTGTACTGCTGTGTTCAATAAAAAATAAATTATACATAAAAATCAATATATAATTCATGTACCCATCAGTATTTATATTGGAAGAAAACTTTGCACTTTGCATGAAACCAAAGTAAAATGATTGATACCAGAAAAATGTTTTAATGTATAAGGAATATGGAATATTTCATTTCCTAAATTAGAAATTTAACATTTATGTTTATATTCTTTCAATACATTTTTGTGGCTAATATTCTCTCCTCCGTGGACATGTGAACCCCCTGCTGAGTTCATAGTAACTTAATGAAAAGATCCAGGGCACACACTTTTGCCTTCAAATGACTTCATACAATACCCACATTAAGGCCCAACTGGAATTCTCACTCCCACGTAGAGAGTGATGGGGACTTTTCAAACTAATTTACTTTGCAGGTTGGTGGGGAAAATAGGATGGACTGCATCCCATATAAATCCCCAGCTTAGAGGAGTAATGGAAAGATGTGATTGGAAATTCACTAAAAAAGCGATCTGATCTAAATTAAGGGCTTTTCAAAGACTTTACTAAATTGTAGTCATAGATAGCTGTTTCCGGGGAGATGAGCACGGTGCTTGAAGACTTTCCTCTGTCCCCTTCCAAAATTGTTTGAGATTAAGATAAACTTAGATAATAAATTGTATATTTCTTCTTTATTCTTATAAGACTAATTTACACAGAGAGTCAATCAGGAAGATCCCACTTACTAGCACTGTGACTATGGGTAAATCATTAAACTTTGTAAGCCTAATTCTGACCATCTATAGAATGTGGATTGCAAAATTATTCCCAGAGTCAAAAGGAAGCTCAATGCACACCTAATCTAACACACACACACACACACACACACACACACACACACACACACATACACACTATTCCATCCCAAAAAATCAGGTATTGGCTTGAAGATGAACAAAGGAGAACCCACTACATGCCAAGAGAAATCACTTCTCTTCTGAATGATTGTAACTATCAGGAAGCTCAGGTTTATAATAACAACTCAAAGAACTATTTCACATGATTGTGGTAAGGCATATTTAAATTTAAAAGCTCTACACAAATGTCAATTAATATTGTTGTTATTTCTGTTGATGTTGTTATAATTTTACATACATTTCAGTTTCTTTATTTTTCCAACAGATACTCTCTCCCAGAGAGCTAGCCTTTATAACAAAGAATAAAAAAGAGAAGAAATTTAAGTTCCTTGAAACTAAACTATCAAAAAATCCTCTGATCCACTTTGAATTCCTTCAAATTCCTCACGTGCATCACGAAGTTCACCAAATATCAGAGCTGCTCTACGGTCTCTGCAACCTCTTCCTTCCCATTCCAAAAACATGGCAATATCTTAGGCTCACTTACAACAGAAACAAAACGCCAAGGACACTTTGTCTATATCCTTCTCTATGCTATGGCTCCCAATTTGTCCAATACAACCTCATCTGTCCAGACCTAGGTTATTAATGTTGAGTGGGACAATGTTTGTTTGTTGATATTCATTTACTTAAGTAGAATTTATATTCTTAAAAAGCCAGTCATTTTAAGGGCACATTACATTTTAACCCTACTTGTGTCACAGATGTCCACTAAATATTTAGTTGGGGCAACTTTCCAAAACACTAAGTGATGTGGTGTGTGTGTGTGTGTGTGTGTGTGTGTGTGTGTGTGTGTGTGTGTGTGTGTGTACATCACTAAAACTCTCACAGGGCAGACAAGTGCTTTCAAAAACATCCAAAACAGCATAATCACTGTCTCAGATGCTCACTTGCTGGAAAAGGCAAGTGTTGACAATACCAGTGATGCTCTCATGCTTTATATTTGCTATGCTACACTTCACATATTAGAGTACTTTGAGAAAAAGCATCATCATTCCTGTTTGGCAGGTGAAGGAAGTACTGACACCAGATTCTATCATTTGGCTAAGATAGATGGGTAGATCAGTGGCTCACATCCAAGACCCCAAATATTCATTTCTCCTGGGTCAGAGAAAAGAGTCTGGGATAGGCTCTGGGTTTGAAGCCTTTCACTACCTTGTCACCTTGGGAAAATCATGTGACTCCTCCTGGCCTCAGTTCCTCATCTGGAAAATGAAAAAGCTTAGAATGGGATGTCTAAGGTCCCTTTTAGCCCTAAATCAGTGACTCTCTTGTAAGAAACAGAGTCAAAGGTATGGCTAGTTCCGGCTTATACCGGCTCCTGAGAGCCAATGGTTAAATTTTCAATGTGAGTATTTTCACCTCAGATATCAGCAAAAGGTTCCAATCAAGACTTAATTTATTGTTTTGTTGATTGTCTAGACTTAAGTAAGTGATGGAGAAAAGTTCATATTGCAGAATACACTTAAAAGTATGACCTGCTTTTTTCAGAGCTTACCATTGGTCAGAGTTTCCCTCCTACTTACTCCTCAGTTGAAAGAGGTTCTAAGCCATAATATTTCATTCTAAGCCATAAATATTTCTATCAACTGAAATCACATTGAGTAACAGAATTAATGGGTATTATTTATGAACAAAATTGCCTACACCCTGAAGTGTGAACTTCTTTAACTGAGTCAAGAAGGGGAAAAATGTGATTGGCTGACAAAATAAATTCCACTGGGAGCTTTTTATAGCAAAAGAATTCCATAGGTTCCCCAATCCTGAGGGGTCCAGCCTAAGGGCTGAAAGTGTCATTTCAGCTGCCAGTTCAGGCAAGGCTCCCAAGAAGAAACTACTGGGGGAATTTATAAACCCACTGGGGAGAGAATATTATCCACAAAAATCTTGCTCTCTACCAACCCTCCCTCCCATTACTAACTATGTTGTTGGAGATACCAGACTGACCAATAGTAGATTAAACCAGCCAGGAGTTGAAAAATGACATACTGAGGAATAACATGGGCAGACATAGAGGGGAATTAGATATGATAGTCACACAATGAAGGAAGCTGTTTATGAGAGTATGGTACCCAGAGAATATCATCTATACATTCTAGAAAGTCAGCAAGCCTTAGGGCCCAGAAAAACAACAAGAACAACAAAACAAAAATCCTGTATCTAAGGGCAATTCCACAAGGATTTTACAAAGGAAGAAAAATGTCAAGACTTGCAAAGTACCCCTTTGTCATATGAATTCCCTACATGTATTCCTCATTACCTTAGTACATTATATTTGAGTCCACAATGCCTTATATGTAGACTAGGGTGCTGATAGGATTAGAATTTGTTTTAATGTCTTTGAGAGTTGCCTGAGGTTCAGATGTTCAAGATGTCCCTGGATCACAGAGGTCATAAGTTATTAACACCAGCCTTCCTGACCCTGCAAGCCCAGTACTCTGGCAATCACACCATATGGACTTGACTTTGTACATACTAAGAGTTTGTTCCATTGAACTGAGCCTAATTTGAATGGGATTTTTAAACCTACTATCCTATGCTATCTAGGAATTACAAGCAACAATGGCAGGCATTGGGGGAGGGATTTCAGGGAAAGTGGGCTCTTGACTGTTCCTGGTATCACACTTCACATGGATGCTTGCTCCTCCCACAGGTGGAAACTGCCCTGGTTCCTGATGAGCTATCAACTCAATTAGGGGAAATCCTAATAAACTTGACATCAATATTCCCACTTTTCAATTCAATACTTTCGAAGATCACAAAGCTCACATACTGAAGTATATGCATGGCTTTGGTTACATTATTATGCCATATACTAAATCACTTCATCTCTCACAAGACAGAGGTAGCACTGGTGTTCCTCTCATTCCCCCAAACTAGCATAGGATAATAGATCTAGAACTGGAAGGCACCCTAGAGGCCATCAAGTCCAAACCCCTCATTTTATAAATGAGGAAACATGCAGACACAGGCTAAGTGATTTGCCCAGAGCCATAAAGTGAATAAGTGACTGAGGCAGGGTCTACACTCCTATCCTATCACACTAGGTGCCATCCTATGCAGGAAAGCATCTAGTTAATTAATTACTATCATAAAAATATTCCCTTAAATGTCAATCCTACTCAAAAGCATTTGGGTTATCAAAGTATAAACTCTTTAGCCCGGCATTCAAGGCCCTTTCTCTCGCCGCCCCCACCCCCCACCCAAATTTTCAGACTTACTTCATAGTATTTTGCTTTAAACAAATAACCTTGAGAGGCACTGGCCTCCCCCTCAGTCCAGGACTTCACCAAAGTCTGAATGTCCATTTATTCCATATGTGAGAGAGAAGATTCTTAATCAGGTCTAAGTTTTATTACGGGTCCTCTGAGGACCCTTCCAACTCCAAATCTGAGGTCAAACCACACACACACACACACACACACACACATACACACACACACACACATTCACATACTTCCAACCCAAGTGCATCTTCCCATAGAGAAGTCTACTTTGTTCTTAGCACCCTTTCTTTCCAATCTCCTTCCCCTTAGAATGTTAGTTCCTTAGGGACAGGGAATTTTTTTCCCTTTTGTCTTTATATAGTTATCATAACACAGTGTTTTGAACATAGCAGTTGCTTAATAAATGTTGGCTGAATTGAACTTAACTGAACTGAATTGCATTAAATTGAATTGCATTAGATTGAAGTGAATTGGAAATATTGGCCCAGTAATTACAATAGCTAAAGAGTGATTCACAGCCCAGCCTCTGGGCCTCTCTCCTTTTGAACAATCGCTTAGCCCCTGGACTTCTGAACAAAGTGCTGTAGCCCATGAGAGGCCTAGTCCCTGGTCTTGCACGTTTTCTGAATGAATGAGCAGGAACTGTGCTGCCCAGACTAGCAGAATGATTGAGGCTACAATCCCTGGCCATGCACACTGTACCTCTCTGCAGAAAACAAACTTTAAGGGGACAGCTCCATTAGAGAGGATGGGGAGAGGCTAGACAGGGCACATTCTAGGCTGGCCTGCCTGCAGAGCAGTAGGCACAAAGGTCAATTAGCCACCACTGCCCTTTCTCCTGCTTCCTCCCTATTTCCCCAACCCGTCATAAAATCAAAGAGCTGGAGGGATCTTGGACTGTTCCCTCATCTGTTCCTCAGCCTCCTTCTGGCTTCACACTAACAAAGTTCCTACTCTACAGTCAGGCTTCTGAACAAGGTTAGATCAGAGCTCCCACTTCAGCTAACAGAAGGCCTCAGACTTTACCAGCTGCTCTAATCCTAATCCCACTTGAGCTCCAACCTACTTCTAGCAGCGACCATCCAATTATGAAGGGAGTCCCCTGACCCTCTTCCGCTGTCAGTCATGTGGAGGTCACAGGCAGAGGAAGTGCCACATTATTGAGGACACAGACTCCATAGTCTGGGCACGGTGCTTTAGTCTATTTTCCCCCTTCTGGATAAAAGATGGGGGGTGGGAGAAAAGAGGGCTAGCTGGTCCCAAACTATTTTCCCCTTTGCTATCTTTTGAACCACATTCAACCTGTCCCTTAGGAAATGGGATGAGGAGAGAAAATTAGGACCTGGGCTAGCAAAAATGGAGAAATGTGAGAAATCCTGGTCAAATACAGAAAAGACTGTTAGTGGAAAGTAGAAGGGACTCTAAGGTTTGTTTAGACCAGGCTTCGTTACCCATTCTGTCATGGGCACCTCTGTTAGTCTTCTAACGCCCATGGATCCATGGGCCCATGGGCCCATGCAGAGGAAATGCAAAATTTTAGTTACAGGTTTGAAAAGTAAAGATGTAAATTGTGTTCCCGTTCAAGTTCATGGACCCACCAGGAGTCTGTGGACCTCAGAGAAAAAGCCCATAAGCCAGTCTAAGCACCTCCTTCCATATATGAGGATACACAGCCCCAGAGGACTTAATGACTTGTTCAAGGTCACACAGCTAGATGGTGGGAGAGATGAGAAGGGAACCCAGGCATTCTGACTGCATATAGCACTTTAATTCCTTACCTGTAGGATGAGTATTATGATACAATAACAAGCAGACTGTTGGTTGTTGCTGGTTTTGGGGGGTGAGGATGTATTAGGAAATATACAGACCCATGATTTCATCAGTATCATAAACTCCCAGTATGAAAATTCCTTCCATCAATGCACGTGGCAACTCATCTGTAAATCAAAGTTCTCCGTATTATTATAAATTATAGAGAGTTATGATATGATTCTTTTAACCCCTTACAAGGGACCAGGTTTAAAAAAAAGTTTCCGAATGTTGGAGGTGACCTGTATGTCAAAGTTCTCTAGAGTTGCTTGGGCCACTGAGAGGTCATGTGACTGACCACACAGCCAGGAAGTGTCAGAGGCAGGACAAGGTCCTCCTGGCTCCCAGGCCAGACCTCTAATCGATACGCTAACTCCCTGTATAATAACAGATGGGAATGACGAGATAGAAAAGGCACAAGACTACCACGAACAACGCTCCATGGGGGGCATCCACAAGAACACAGCCAACAGTACAGCAACAAAAAATCTCTGAAAAGCTGACTCATGAGGATTTGTTTAGAGGAAGAGAGGTTTATTGCTGCAAGATCAATTACTAACAGAAATCTGATTAAGAAGCCCAGACTGTTTAGGGAAACAATAGAGACTGTGCAGCAGGTGGCAAAAATTTAGTAGCTACCAAATCATGAGGAAGACATGATCAAATGGGCAGAATTAATGACCAGAAGCTCTCTGTTCTTCATAAACTAACAATCAGTACCCATGTCGTGTTTGCAAACCTCCAAATACACTTAAAGAGTCAACAAATAAACTACGGAGACTGAAGCATCAACAGATACAAAGGATCACACATGCTCACACTGGTCCATAAAAATTGTTTCCTTTCTTCATCCATGGCCTCACTTGATCCTTCTAACAAACCCGTGAGGTAATCTACTCAGTAGTATAAAAGCATCTTGGAGTCAAGGTCTACTTTGTTTCTGTCTTTGTACACCCAATGTACTGATAATTTAATAAATTCCTGGTGGATTAGGCAGAGAGACTGAATATCACCAATGTTCTCTAAGAACCCTTCAGGAATCCATGTTTAAGAAGCATTGTGGTAGACTTAATTTGGAGACACAGGTCCTAGATTTTATTAGTCTCTTACTAGATAATCTTTAAGACTCCCTACAGCTCGACAAATTCTTTTTATTTAATTTACTGTAAGTGAAATGAATTATAATTGATAAAGTGAAAGGGAATAATAAATCGCTTACTGTCACCTCTACCCTAAACAGTGCCCTTCAAAAAATCAACTTTCATTGGCACTCCCCGCTCCTACCTTCGCCCTAAAGAAGAGGGTGTGTACTAGAGAAAAGCTTGTTAAACATGAGGAAGTATAAAAGGAATGTTTCACTCCTTAGAAGAAATAAAGACAAAGGAAGGTAGGTGAAATTAAATATGTCTCAAATGATCAGCAACAGAGAGGTGTGCCACAACCGGTCCTTTGATCAAACACAAATTTCGAGCTTACACAGTCATACTGTCAAGAATACAAAATGGCAGGCATTTTTATCATAACAATGGTAAAAGGCTCATTCTGTTTCCATAATAGGGAAATGTCTAGTTTATAACACAACCGTGTTAAGCTTCAGTTATGGTATATGTCCTTTTCCTTTTCCTTGAAATTGAGCTCTGGGTAACCCTGATATGAAAGAAAAGAACAAAGAAGATTTTTATCTTTGATATTGATCATATCACATAAGAGCTGAGTTTTTTCTTCTGTTTTAGCATTGGCAGTAATGGGGTCAACAGCAACTCCATTCGAATGAGCCTCTGGGGATGATGTCATTCAATTCTTACCAATGACTTTACCCCTAATATTGCCAATAAATTAAACCCCGAGCACTGACAGCAGTCTCTGTAACATGACCAAATTGAGGCTGATGTAGATATTAGAGACAAACACAAGAAAAAGTGACAGTGGTCCAGGTGCCCACTGATACTGCTGGTAAACCAACCATCATCCCTTCTTCCTGTGAATCCTTGGCATGAGTTCTATCCACTGCCATATGTCAATGATGGAAATTTCAACAATATCAACAGTTGAAAAGACAGTTATTGGGGACGAAGCCAAGATGGCGGCATAGCAGCAGCAACACATCGCAGCTCTCACATAGCCACCCCAAAATACCCATAAAATAGGACTCTAAACCAACCCTAGAACTCCAAAACGCACACAAAGATACTTCCCACTAAAGTCAGCTCAGCTATGAGGAACCATATCAGCACTACAAACCGAAACCAGCCTGGCCTCAAGCCGGGGCTGTGCCCCGGAGACGGCTGGACGGGAGGAGTAGAGGAGCCTCTCTGGTGAGCAGATTAGCGGCAGCTGCAAGCAGCGTTCAGAACTAGGTCAGTGGAACTTGCAAAGTTGGGAGGGTAGCAGTCCGGCTGAAAGGCCTCCAGAGCAGAAAAGCAAAAGGCAGAGGTTTTGCACCTG
>JAQQSV010015648.1:0-12018 GCA_028646515.1 Pseudochirops corinnae | reverse complement strand
CTTATCATTAAACCAATGTGGCTACATAGTTTTAAAGAAAGTACATTAATTTAGTAACTCAATCATTTAGTAAGTCCTTAATTCAATCATCCTTAAAGATACTTGTCTCCTCAATGGACACAAAGTGCAAAGGTCAAAGTTCTCCACCCCTAGGTGACAGTAAATGATAATCTTCTCAGTCAACATCAGATACCCAAGAAGAAATCTTTCCATTTTGACTCAGGGCAGGCTCTTAGCTCCCAGGATTCCTCTTCCATGGTCCCAGCTTCTGCCTGAATCTACACAACTGTCACTTGGGTTCAAAGGCAGGCAGCTTCCCATTCCTTGTCCAGCCCCTTATCCAGGTTTTGTCCAATTCCTTTTCCAGTCCCCATTCCATATTGAAGCTCACAGTTTCCAGTCCACCTCAGGTCCTTCACAGTTTCTGTTTCTGGGAAGATAAAGTTTAGCAGAGCCAAAACAACATTCATTCACATAGCTAGCACCATCATCAATTCACTATCTGCCTGTGAAATCAGCAGTTACCAACAAACAAGGTCCAAGATGTCAAGAAAAATCATTAACATAGAAATCAACACAGACCCACAAACAAGGTCCAAGAAGCAAACACAAATCATCAACAGAGAAATCAAAACAGACCCAAAAACAAGGTCTGAGAACTCAACACAAATCATCAGGACAGTCCCAGGACCTCCAAATCCCTCCTCCAGGACTTCTGTAAACAGTGAATGAGAAAATTCTCTTTCAGGGCTTCCAGTAAGGTCCCAGAGTTTTTGCAAAAAGTATCACAAACAAACATCAACATAGACAGAACAGACAAACATAGAGTTCCAGGATACCACAAGTTTTCTTCTCTACCACAAGAGATCCCTTCTCAATTCTGCTCTCTCCAACTTGGGCCTCTCCTTATACATGGTCATTAGCTCTTCTCCTTCATGTTTCAGGAGTTCACAAGTTCCAGGGTTCCCAAGTTATGGGATTCACAATTTCTGGATTTTAATACATGATGCAATCATGAACTGAAACAAGGTGTTTACTTCTGTGTTAATTAAATAGCTGAAACAAGGTGTTACCTACTTCTTTGCTTGCCATTACAATTTCTCAACCCACAAGTGCCAAAGACAACTTAGAAGGTCAGTAGGAAAGAAAGGTTTGTTAGACATGGGTGAGAGAGGAGGACAGTCCAGCTCCAGGAAAAAGCACAGCCCCAGGGTGGAGGTGGTGGCAATAGCAATGACTGCTTCAGGAGCTCTCAGCCCATAGATTATAAGGGGATGGAACAACTGATCAGAAAGAGATTACAGTTCCCTTTGCTGGCACTGAGGCAGGATTCTTTTACTTTGCCCAAACTTGGATATTAGTTTCAGTCCTGGAGTAAGGAGGAGAACAAGCACAGCTTATGGCAGAGGGGGAGAGAAAATCCTACTCACATTTTCAGGGCAGAAAAGAGTGCTTGTGCTCATTTATTTACCAGAGCACAGGCCAGGAGAAGAGTAAACACTTCTTCTTAGATCATACCACCTTGGTAGAACTAAAAACTTACAGGTCCCTAGAAGTGTCTCTGAAAACAGCTGTAGAAAACACTTGAAGTTTGGGATAGTATGACCTCCACATTGGAAGAAGAAGCTTGCCTTAGAAAAGAGTTAAAAAGTCAAGTAGATGACTGGGAAAATGAACAAATAGCAGGAAAAAATGCAGAATATATAAAGTTACTATGGCAACAAAGAAGAGTAAACCACATACTCAGAAAAAGACAACAAAGTCAAAGCTCCTACATCCAATGCCTCCAAGAAAAATGTGAATTCATTGTAGGCCATGAAAAAGGTAAAAAAAAAACATTTTGAAAATCAAATAAGAAAGACAGAGGAAAAGTTGGGATGAGAAATGAGAGTGACACAAGAAAATCATGAAAAACAAGTCAACAGCATGATAAAGGAGACTCCCACCTCCCCCACCTCCCCCAAAGAAAAACCTGGAGAAAATACTGTCTTAAAAAATAGACAAGACCAAATGGTAAAAGAGGTCAAAAAAACCAACAAGGAATAAAATGTCTTAAAAAGCAGAATTGGCCAAATAGAAAAGAATGTCCAAAAGTCAATTAAAATTAGAATGGAGCAAATGGAAGGTGAAGATCCTATGGGAAATCAAGAAATTATAAAACAAATCCAAAAGAATAAAAAAAGAAGACAATATGAAAACTCTCACTGAAAAAAAAAAACTGACCTTGAAAATAGATCCAGGAGGGAGATTTTAAAATATTTAGATTACTTGAAAAGCATGATCAAAAAAAGAGCCCAGACAACAACCTTCAAGAAATTATCAAGGAGGAGGGAGGAGCCAAGATGATGGAGCAAAAGCAGGCACTTACTTGAGCTCATCTCCAATAAACTCCTATGCCTATAAAAAAAATTACTCTTAATGAATTTTACAGCTACATATCCCACAAAATGACAAAGTAAAATGCATCACAAGATGAGGACAGCCTGGCAGGTCAAAAGGAAGGGTCTATTGAACTGTGTTGGGAGCGTGGTGCAGTCCCATATGGGCCATGCCAGCAGAGATCAACTAGAACAGACATCAGGGGACTGAATCAATGGCAGATGTAGTGGTTTCCAGAATTCTCAACTGATAAATGCCCAAGAGAAAGTAAAATGTCAGTGGGGAAACTCTATTGGACCTGGGTGAGAGAAGAGTGATGTCTGGTTCCTGCCTCCAGGGTGGTATAGGTGATATTGGCTGCAGCAGCAGGGTAGCTACTTCCCAAGCTAGAGGCCCAGAGATAATAGAGAGATCAAGTGGCTGATAAGAGGACAATTGCAGGAATCTCTTTGTTGGCACTGAGACATGATTATCATGTTTTGCCCTGCTTAAATCTGGCTCACTGTCTTGGGTGATGGTCCTGGACTAAGGATGAGTGCTGGCATGGCAGAGCTTGATTAGACTGTGGAGAGGCAGTCCTCCTCACAGTTCTAAGGCAGGTATCCAAAAGAGGCTCTTACAATAGTATGCAAAACACAAGAAATTTGGGACACAGCCCTCTCTGTAAGCAGAGTTCTGCCATGGCAAAGAGTATAAAGGTCAGGAAATTTACTGGCAAAAAGAGCAAACAGAGGAAGAAAAATCAGACTATAGAATCATCTTTCACAGAAAAGAAGATCAAAACATAGAACCAGAAGAAGAGAACAAAGTCAAGAGTCCTTCATTAAAAGCCTCCAAGAAAAATATGAATTGGCTGCAGGCCACGGAGCTGTAGAAAGAGTTTGAAAATCAGGTAAGAAAAGTAGAGGAAAACTTGGAAAGAGAAATGAGAGTGATGCAAGAAAATAATGAAAACCAGTCAGAAGCTTGCTAAATGAAACCCAGAAACTACTGAAGAAAATAAGACCTTAAAAAATAGACTAATTCAAATGTCAAAAGAGGCCCAAAGAGCCAATTAGGAGAAGAAGGTCTTAAAAAGCAGAATTGACCAAATGGATAAAGAAGTTCAAAAGATGATTGAAGAAAATAATTCCTTCAAAATTAGATTGGAGCAAAGGGAAGCTAAGGACTTTATGAGAAATCAAGATATTATAAAAACAGATGCAAAAGAATGAAAAAAATAAAAGACGATGTGAAATATCCCTTTGGAAAAACCAGTGACCTGGAAAATAGATCCAAGAGAGATAATTTAAAGATTATTGGACTACCTGAAAGTAGTGTAGACTACAAGATCAAAAAAAAGCCCCTAGACATCATCATTCAAGAAATTATGAAGGAAAATATTCTTGATATTCTAGAAAAAAAGGGTAAAATAGAAATTCCCCAGGTCAAGGGAAAAATATTGCAAGCAAGTAGAAAGAAACTATTTGAGTATTCTGGAAAGACTATCAGGATAATGCGAGATGTAGCACCTTCTAGATTAAGGGATCAAAGGGCTTGGAATATGATATTGCTGAGGTCAAATGAGCTAGGATTAAAACCAAGGATCACCTACACAGAAAAACTAAATATAGTACTTCAGAGGAAAATATGGATATTCAGTGAAATAGGAGAATTTAATGAATTTGTGTCTTGTACATATAATTTATTTACTTTTAGTTTACAACATTCAGCTCCACAATATCTAGACTTTCAAAGTTTCTCCCCCTCCATTTCCTGCCCACCATGGCAGCATACAATCAAATATAGGATCTAGAAATACTTTCATATTAAACATTAGTCAAGTTGTAAAGAAGGATTTTAAAGAATTGTGTGAAAAATGAGAAAGAGGAAATAAAACAAAACAAGAATAAGAGAGAGAAAGTAGTTTGCTTCAATCTCTATTCAGACTCTATAGTTCTTTCTTAGGATGTGGATATCTCTTTTCATCATGAGTTTTTTGGAGTTGCCTTGTAACCTTGAATTGCTGAGAGGAGCCCAGTCTATCAAAGTTAGTCATCACAAATGTGTTTTGTCTGTAATCGTGTACAACTTTCTCCTAGTTCTGCTTTTCTCACTCAACATCAGTTTATATACGTCTCTCCAGGTTATTATGACATGACTCTGCTCCTCATTTCTTATAGCACAAGAATATTTCATTACATTCATATGCTACAACTTGTTTAGCCATTCCCCAGTTGATGGGCATCCCCTTGATTTCCAATTCTTTGCCACCACAAAAAGAGCTGCTATAAATATTTTTGTACATATGAGTTTTTCTCCCACTTCTACAATCTCTTTGAGATATAGCCCTAGAAGTGGTATTGCTGGGTCAAAGTGTATGCACATTTTTATAGCCCTTTGGCCGTAGTTCCAAATTGCTCTACAGAATGGTTGAATCAGTTCACAACTGCCCCAACAATGCATTAGTGTTCCATTTTTTCCACATCCTCTGCAGCATATATTTTTTCCTGTTTTGTCATCTTAGCCAATCTTACTGGTGAGATGTGGTACCTCAGAGTTGTTTTGATTTGCATTTCTCTAATCACTAGGAATTTGGAACATTTCTTAATATGCTTATCGATATCTTAAACTTTATCCTCTGAAAACTGCCTATTCATATCCTTTGACCATTTATCAATTTGGGAATGACTTGTATTCTTAAAGATTTTACTCAATTCTATATATATTTTAGAAATAAGTCCTTTATCAGAGATACTGGTTCTAAATTTTTTTCCCCAATTTTTCAACATCCCTTTTAATCTTGTTTGCATTGGCTTTATTTTTATGGAAACTTTTCTATTTTATGTAATCAAAATTATCCATTTTGCATTTCATAACATTCTCTAATTCTTGTTTGGTCATAAAATCTTCCCTTCTCCATAAACCTGCCAGCTAAACTATTCCTTGCTCTCCCAGATTGCTTAAAGTATCAGCCTTTATACCTAGATCGTATACCTATTAAGACTTTATTTTGGTATATGGTGTAAAATATTGGTCTATGCCTAGTTTCTGCCAAACTAAGTTCCAGTTTTCCCAACAGTTTCTGTCTCATAGTGAAATCTTATTCCAAAAACTGGTGCCTTTGTGTTTATCAAACAATAGATTACTATAGTCATTGACTGCTGTGTATATAATAGATTATATGTACATAATCTATTCCACTGATCCACTATTGTATTCCTTAGTCAGTACCAAGTAGTTTTAATTACTGCTGCTTTATAATACAGCTTAAAATCTGGTATGGCTAGACCACCTTCCCTAGTATTTCTTTTCTTTAGTTGGCTTGATATTTGGGACCTTTTGTTCTTCCAAATGAATTTTGTTATTATTTTTTCTAGCTTTATAAAATAATTTTTGGTAGATTGATTTGTATGGCACTTAATATGTTATGTAATTTAGGTAAAATTGTAATTTTTATTCTATTATTTTGACCTAGCCACAAGCAACTGATGTTTTTCCAATTAGTTAGGTCTGACTTTATTTGTGTGAAATGTGTTTTATAAATGTGTTCATATAGGTCCTGTGCTTGTTTTAGCTGGTAGATTTCCAAATATTTTATAATGTCTACAGTAACTTTAAATGGAATTTCTCTATCTCTTGCTGTTGCATTTCATTGCAAATATATAGGAATGCAGAAGATTTATGTGGGTTTATATTATATCCTGCAACTTTGCCAAATTTATTTATTATCTCAAGTAGTTTTTTACTTGATTCTCTAGGATTCTTAATGTATACTATCACATCAGCTGCAAAGAATGATAGCTTATTCTCTTCTTGGACTAATTTGATTCCTTCAGTTTCTTTTTCTTCTCTTATTATTACCACTAAAATTTCCAGCACCATATTGAATAAGAAGGGCAATAGCAGAGAGCCTTGTTTCACCTCCAGTCTTACTAGAAATGTTTCTCGCTTACCCCCATTACATATAATACTTGCTGAGGGTTATAGATAGATGCCATATATTATTCTAAGGAAGATTCCATTTATTCCTATACTTTCTAGTGTTTTTAATAGGAATGTTGTATTTTGTCTAAAGCCTTTTCTGTATCTATTGAGATAATCATATGTTTTCTGCTAGTTTTGCTGTTGATATGATCAATTATACTGATAGTCTTCCTAATATTGAATCATCTTTGCATTCCTGGAATAAATCCTACCTGATCAAATTGTATTATTCTCATGATAAGTTGCTGTATTCTTTTTGGTAATATTTTATTTAAATTTTTTGCACCTATATTCATGAGGGAAATTGGTCTATAATTTTCTTTCTCCACTTTGTCTCTTTCCAATTTATGTATCAGTACCATCTTTGCATCATAAAAAGAATTTAGTAGGACTCCTTCTTCACCAATTTTCCCAGATAATTTGTATGGTATTGGAATCAATTGATCTTTAAATGTTTGATAGAATATGCTAGTAAATCCATCTGGCCCTGGAGATTTTTTTTCCCCCCTAGGGAATTCATTGATGGCTTGTTTGATTTCTTTTTCTGAGATGGTGTTATTTAAGTAATTCACTTCCTCTTCAGTTAATCTGGGCAACTTATCTTTTTGTATATATTCATCCAGTTTACTAAGATTGTCAAATTTATGTGCAAACAATTGGGCAAAATAATTCCTAATTATTGTTTTAATTTCTTCTTCATTGGAGGTAGATTCTCCCTTTACATTTTTGATAATCATATTTGCTTTTCTTCTTTCTTTTTTATTATATTGACTAAAGAACTAACAATTTTATTGTTTTTTTTCATACAACAAGCTCTTGGTTTTACTTATTAATTCAATAATTTTCTTAATTTCAATTTTATTAATATCTCGTTTGGTTTTCAGTTTTTCTAATTTAGTATTTAATTGGGGATTTCAATTTGTTCTTTTTCTAGCCCTTTTACTTGCACGCCCAATTTATTGACTTCTGTTTCCTCTATTCAAACCATGTATGAATTCAGAGATATAAAATTGCCCCTAAGAATTGCTTTTGCTACACCTCACAAGTTTTTCTATGTTGTCCCATTATTGTCATTCTCTTGAATGAAATTACTGATTGTTTCTATAATTTCTTGTTTGACCCACTTTTTCTTTAGGATTAAATTATTTAGTTGCCAAGTAATTTTTAGTCTATCTTTCTATAGCCCTTTATTACATATAATTTTTACTACATTATGATCTGAGAAGGATGCATTTAATATTTCTCCCTTTCTGCACTGAATTGTGAGGTTTTTACGCCCTAGTACATGGTCACTTTTTGTATATGTGCCATGTACCACTGAGATGAAGGTATTTTCTTTTTTATCCCTATTCAATTTTCTCCAGAAGTCTATTATAGCTACCCTCTCTAAAATTCTATTCACCTCCATAACTTCTTTCTTGTTTATTGTGAGGCTAGATTTATCAGGTTCAGAGAGGGGAAGATTGAGGTCCCCCACCACTATAGTGTTGCTATCTATTTCTTCCTCTAATTCCCTTAACTTCTCCTCTAGGAATTTGGATGCTATACCACTTGGTATACATATGTTAAGTAATGATATTGCTTCATTCTCAATAGTACCTTTTAGCAGGATATTGTTTCCTTCCTTATGTCTTTTAATTAGATCTACTTTTGCTTTTGCTTTATCTGAGATAAGCATTCCTACCCCTGATTTTTTTTTAATTTAGGTGAAACATAAAATAATTTACTTCAGCCTTTTACCATTATCCTGTGCATATCCCCCTGGTTCAAATGTGTTTCTTGTAGACAGAATATTGTTTGATTATTGTTGTTTTTAATCCATTCTGCTATCTGCCTCCATTTTATGGGAAAGTTCATTTCATTCACATTCACAATTATGATTACTATCTGTTTCTTTCCCTCCATCCTATTCCCTCCCCTGACTATGCTTTTTATTTCTCCCTTATCTTTTTCCCCTCCTTAACAATTTTCCTTTTGACCACCTCCTCCTTCAGTATTCCCTCCCTTTGTATGCCCCTCCTTTTACCTACCCTTTCTCCTTCCTACTTGTTTCTCCCTTCTAATCACCCTTCCTTTTCTTCTTTTCCCCTCCTACTATCTGTAAGGCATAACAGATGTTAATACTTAGCAAAGTATGTTATTCCCTCCTTGAACCTAAACCAATGAGAGTACATTTCAAACAGTGATCCTCTTCTTCCCCTCTTTCACTCTATTATAACGAGTTTTTGTGTCTTTTCACTTTAGAATCCTAAACTTAACTGATTATGTTAATTAATCCTCAAATCAAAAACCAATGAGAGTAAAGTTCATATAATATTCATCTTCCTCCTTTCATTCCCTCTACTATAGTATTTTTTATGCTTCTTTGTGTGGCATAATTTACCCTTTTCTGCCTCCTTTTTTTTTCTTTTCTCCCATTAAAATCCCTTTGCACTCCATAAAAAGGGTTTTTTTTTATAATCAGATTAGTTAATTTATATCCACACCCTCTATCTATAAATAGCCCCTTTTAAATGTCACAATAATTATGCAGTTCTCAATATTGACAGGTTTCAACTTCCCACATAGGGATGTAAACAGTTTGGTCTTACTGCATCACCAGTTATGTACGTGTGTGTGTGTGTGTGTGTGTGTGTGTGTGTTTTTCCTTGTTTACCTTTTTATGTCTCTTTGGAGTCTTTGGAAATCAGATTTTCCACTGAACTCAAGTTTTTTCATCAGGAAGTTTGGAAGTTCCTTAGTTGATTGCATGACTATCTCTTTTCCTGATATTTTGTGCTCAATTTTGCTGGATAGCTGATCCTTGGTTGCATTCCAAGCTCTTTTGCCTTACAAAATATCATATTCAAATCCCTCCATTCTTTTAATGTATAAGCTTCTGGATCCTGTATGATCCTTAGTGTAGTCCCACAATATTTGAATTCTTTCTTTCTGGCTGCTTGCAAGTATTTTCTCCTTGACCTGATAATTCTGGAATTGGCCTACAATATTTCTTGTGGTTTGCAATTTAGGAAATCTTTTGGGAAGTGTCTGGTGAATTCTTTCGATAATTACTTTGCCCTCTGGTTCTAGGACCTCAGGATGGTTTTCTCTGATAATTTCTTGGAGGATGTTGTCCAGGCTGTTTTTTACATCATGGCTTTCCAGTAGATCAATGCTTCTTAGATTATTTCTCCTAGATCTATGCTCCAGGTCAGTTGTTTTTCCAATGATATATTTTACATTTACTTCTAATTTTTCAATCTTTATATTTTGTTTGACTGATTCTTGATGTGTCAGAAAGTAATTAGCTTTGAGTTAACTGATTCTAATTTTTAATGAATTATTTTTTCCATTAGTTTTTGAAGCTACTTTTCCATATGTTCAGATTTCATTTTTAGGGAAGTATTTTCTCCAGTTAGATTTTGCACCCCCCCATCCCAGTTAACAAATTTTACTTTGTAAGGATATGTTTTCTTCTGTGAGATTTTTTTTTTCCATTTTGGCCATTGTAACTTTAAAATAATTGGTCAATTTTTCTTCTACCTCTCTAATTTGGCTTTTAAAATCTTTCTTGAGCACTTTCAAGACAGCATTTTGGGCTTGAGATCAGTTCCTATTTCCTCCTGAGATCTCAGATGTAGATATAGACCCAATGGTGACTCATGATTCTTCTCATTCACAATAAAAGGATTCAATTGTCTTTGATTTTCCCTTTCCAAGTTGCTTCTGGACCATTGTGATTGCCTATGTTCTGGATGTTAAAGTGGATTTCTGCTTCTGGGGTTCAGAGGGCTCTGACCCATCTTCTCAAGCTGGGAGCTAGGAGCTTGGTTCTTGATGTTGTGTGCTGTAGCCTTTGATTGTCTAGACTGAGGCCAAGGCCAGGACTCTCAGTATTTTCCCTGGGTTACCCTGAACCTCACAGAGTAAGGTTTTAGGGAGGACTGTTCTGGCCACTTCAGGTTCTGGCTCTGTGCCCCTGAACTACACATCAGGCAGGCTCAGCAGCTGATGCCCTGCCATGCTTCTCTCTGCAGATTTCCTTGATTGTGCTTAGGCACACCTGGGCTTCTGGGGTTAGGGCTTGCTGGTTACACCCCCATGGTCTTCAGGATCTCCCACTGCTCAGCTAAGATGGGGTTTCTTGGGACTCCTCCTGACCTTCACTTCAGGCTAGTCATAGCTTTGGTCACATCCTTCTTCTAGGAGTCCTGAGCCTGCTGCTCCTTCAGATATTTCAGGACTTTACACTGCAGCAATAATCTCTGCATTTGGGGGCAGAGACAAGATGGTGGTGTAGGAGCACCTGAGTATGGCAGCTCCCACACAGCCACATCAAATAACCAAAAAATATGACTCTAAACAAATTCTAGGGCTGTAAAATGCATACAGATATATCTCAGGCTGAAGGCAGCTCGGCTCAAAGAAACCAGCTAAGCTCTGGGAGCCAAAACCAGCACAGCCTGAAACCACGGCTTTGCCCCGAGCTGCAGCTGGAGCTCCAGGAGAGTGCATCTGCGGCAGCTGTGGCAGTTTCCAGAATTATCAAGCCATAAGAAAAAAAGGACTAAATGAAAAGTCAGTGGAACTAGGATAAAATTGCAGGAGAAAAGCAGGTCTGGCCAAACTGCCTCCAGGGCAAGGAAGTGGCAGAAATAGTGGCCCTGCAGCTGCCTCCACATTGCTGCTTCAGAACTCCCAGCCTGCATATTGCAGGGTGGCCAAGCGATCGTTTAGAGGCCAAGTGCTCTTGCATTAAGTAGCTTGGAATTGGATTGTGGTCTTGGGTGGGAGTCCTGGGGTGCGTTTTCATTGAGCCAAAGTTGGTGGGGGCTGCAATAGCCTCCAAAAAGTGCCGGCAGCTGAGAAAACCCCAGCAATTTGGGACAGAGCTTTCCCCTCTGGAAGCAGAGTTCCACAGAGTTAAAAAATCATTGACTTGACTACCATGAACAGGCAAAAGAAGCAAAGTAAGAATAACAACCAAACTCTAGAATCCTTCTTTGGAAATAAGAAGGATCGAAGTGGGGAAAGGGAGGAAGACAACACAGTCAGAACCCCCACACCAAATGCTTCCAAGAAACATGAAGATTCCCTAAAAGCTAGAGATCAGCTGAAAAAGGATTTTGAAAAAAAAATGAGAGAAGTGGAGAAAAAAAGGGAAGAGAAATAAGAATGCTTCAAGAAAATCATGAAAAGAGAGTCAACAACCTGACTGAAGAAATTAACACCTTAAAAAATAGATTAATTCAAATGACAAAAGAGATCCAAAAAGCCAATGAGGAGAAGAACACCTTATAAAGTTAACTTTGGCAGACGGAAAAAGAATCTCAAAAGCTTTCTAAAGAAAATAATTCCTTCAGAATTAGAGTGGAGCAAATGGAAGCAAATGACTTTATCAGAAATCAAGATACTGTCAAACAGATCCAAACAAATGAAAACATAGAAGGCAATGAATGTGAAATATCTCCTTGATAAATCACTGACCTGGAAAAAAGATCCAGGAGAGACAATTTTAAAATTATTGGACTACCTGAAAGCCATGATCAAAAAAAGAACTTAGAAAGCATTCTTCAAGAAATTCTCAAGGTAAATTGCCCGGATATTTTAGAACCAGAGAGCAAAATAGAACGTGAAAGAATTCACCAATCACCTCTTGAAAAACATCCCCAAAAGAAAACTCCTAGAAAT
>JAQQSV010015647.1:0-12018 GCA_028646515.1 Pseudochirops corinnae | reverse complement strand
AGCCTTTTGGGGGGGAGGAGGGATTAAAGTTAAAAAGTACACAGCAGAGAACAAAAGAAAACCTAGAAGGAAGCAAAGAAAAGCTGGGTTGCTTTGAAAATAATGTGTATTATTTATTATATAAGTTTTCTTGAAATGGAAATTTACTGTTTTATACTGAATTCTCTCTAGTTTTCTGCTGGGCACATGGAAATGTTCTTTGTTTTTTCTTTTCTCATTTTGTATTTAAGTTTGAAATAAATAAAATATTTATGAAAAAAGAAAAAAAGAACAAAAGAAAGGAAAAGCAGATGGACTAGGCCATTAATGCATGAGAAGTTCACTCTAGAGGGAGCAGCGCAAACTTGGATGGTACTGAAGTGTTGATACTCAAGATATCAGAAGAGTAGAGAATGCTAACAGCTTGAAAAAGCCTGAGAAACTATTGTTATTATCATTATGATCCTGTCCTGTGATCTCACTGGTATAAGGCACTCCCACAGAAGAAATTCCTTCTACTAGTGCAGATGTAACTGATATCCGGGGCACTAAGAGGTCAAACAATGTGCCTAGGATCTATCAGAGGTATACCTTGAATACAGGTTTCTTGACTCCAAGACTGATTCTCTATTCAATATACCATGCTCGGCAACCAAGGAAATAGTAACGATTACTGACTCATATATCTATGTTCCCATTTTTACAAAATTTTTCTATTAACAAAACACACATGCATTGAGAGTAATCTTAATGAGGGTATTAAGAGAGAATAGGAAAGCTTTTGCAAATGATACTTGGTGACAGACCACATCTTTACAGTTACAAAAGTGACTGGAAAGTAAAGATAAAACAAGATCCTACTGTTTGCTCTTGTTTGTAGACTTTATAAAAGCATCTGATGTGGTACAGCAAAATGCTCCCTTAAAACCTTTTCCACACGTGTATGTCAAAAATATATAAGATCTCTTGAAAGATATAACAACAGAGATAATTGATTTTATTCAATTATTAATAAGGCAGAGAAACACATGCATGCCAAGGGACTCTGCCACCATCATGGAGGATGATCGTATAGATCAATGAATCAACAAGCATTTATTAAACGCTGATTATGTGTCAAACCCTGTGCTAGTTTTACAGAAACAATCCCTAATTTCCAGAAAGTTACATTCTAATAGAGGAGACAAGGACATAAAGAATAAATATAAACAAAAACAAAGTGAATGAGCAAATACATAAACATAAATTTAAACAGCTAAACAGAGGAGTTTGTATGGGATTCTAGAGGCAATAGGAAGCCACTGGAGTTTATTGAGTAAGGGAATGACATGGTAAGATCTTCACTTTAAGGAAAATCACTTTGGCAGTACTGTGGGTGACAGACTATAAAGGAGAGGGATGAAAAGAAGAAGAGGAAGTTCACATCAGATGGCCTCGGTTTCCCCAGTAAAGTAAGAAGCAAGATCACCAGCTGAGAAACACAGAAGTATGGGAGGATTGAGGAGAAAAGAGGTTTGAAAAAGCTTTTGTGGGGAGTGAGATAAACAATTAGAGAATTAATTGGGGAAGAATCAAAAGATTGCCTTGACGCAATGAGAGCCAGCTTAAAACTGAACAATATAAATTTATAATATGGCCCAACAGCTGGGTTGTAATTTCCCCCAGCTCTGTTCAGCAACATGAGTAGGACAGAAGGAGCTGGATGGTGGAACTAGTCCAGGGCCAAAGTGGTGATAGGACAAGGGAGTAAGGGACGTGAGTATAGGACAGCATAGAACTGAAACGACTAATTTATATCATCAAGAGTAAAGAGGGAAGGAAGTAAAATCAGAACATTAATGCCTTAGAAAGAACTGAATGGTAAAGAGACAAGAGAAATCCAGGAGGATAAAAAATGGTTTAAGAAGGGGGGAAACATGGAGCTAGAATTATAGGAAGTTACAGACAGATAAAAGAACGTCAGAGTTTTAAATGGGGAAACACTTGTGCATGAGGTCTAGTTCATGAATGATATTTTGCTGATTGCATCAAGACATGGAATGCTGCAGAACTTCCAAAATGATATCCAAAATCACTCAAGAGTTTGATCTAATGCTCTATACAGGAAAAATAAAGTGCAGGAAGAAAAGAAGGAAAGAAAGGACGGAGGAAGGAAAAAGAAAGGCAATGTAAGTATTTACTGAACACCTACTAGGTGCCAGAAGTTAAGCATTTTATAAATATTATCTTATTTGAGTTTCATAACAACCTGGGAGGCAGGTATAATAATAGTTTATTATCCCTATTTTACAGTTGAAAAAACTGAGGCAGAGGTGAAGGGTCATGCAGCTGATGAGTGCCTGAGGCTGGATTTGAATTCAGGTCTTTTTTGGTTCAGACCCAGTGCTCTTTTCATAGTACTGCCTAGCTGCCTCCTGATGAACACTATTGTTCAGAATACGGATGGACTACACAAAGAGTCCACAATTTCCTAAAATTTGGACAGGCAAATACTGGCATGCGCACATCAGAGAAGGTGCTGTGCTCTATGACCAAAGCAGAACTGAAACAGCTCAAAGGAAATACGGGATGTGCAAATTTAGGTTATTTGTGCCCAACCTGTGGCAGAGCATTCCGAGCTCATGTTGGTCTGATCAGCCACAGTCGGACATACTGAAACTTGACTTTAGGGTAGTGATGTCATTTTGGTCCTCTTTGAGAAAAGGACAACAACTAACTAACACAAGAAGATCTGAGTCCAAAATTAAACAGAAGCAGAATTGCTTTTCAGAAAAGTCTGTCTTTTAAAATATTTATGTTTTTACAGTGACATTATATGACTAGGTTCTAGAATACCAGTTTCTAAAGAATTAATCTTGATGGTCACTCAAAGAGCAATGGAGAGCTTCATATTAAGTTATAACAAACTACAGTAGAAAAAGTATACAGGAAAAACAGTTTAACAGGAATAATCAGATAAATGCATGAATGTAAAATAAGACAGGCTGCTTCATGGAGATAATGGAAAGTCTATGTTTTACATTGTATGTAGAGTCATGAGATCCAAAGGAAGGCCCTTCCATCTACTAGGTGACCCCTTCTACGGAAGATTTATGGGAAGTCCTACCCCACCATCTCAACCATGATCTCTTCTGAGATGCAGGTAGAGGTCATTCAGGACTCTGAACCCAGGAGCCTTGGGAAGAGCAGTGCCCTTCAGACCATTGGTCTGCTTCTAGCCAAGTCCCTTAGCTTTCAATGAAGGAAGAAATCACTGTAGATAAGGAACCTACTTTTTTCATCATCACTGACATCAATTGCTCACCAAATGTCACTGAGGCAACCTAATATTATAGTCCCAGACAGGTTAATAACAGAGGCAGAAATAACACTAATAAGAACAAGGATGGAGAAAGTAGCCTCATTGGACCAAGTTTATATAATGGAGAACCTTAGTGGAGATGATGCAATTATGAGGCTATTGAAGGAGGAGAAGATACCAAAGGCATGGTGGAAAAAGTCTCATACCTTATTAATACTTTTAAAAAAAAGGTAACTAAGAGAATACCAATTATTACTGATATATATATATATGTCTACTTTAATGCTGATACAAAAAACTTTATGAGAATAAGCTACACCAGCACTTCTTAAACTGTGGGTCACAACAAGGGCATGCTTGATAAGGACATTATTAAACAACAGTCAAGCTTTCACAAATGATTTTCAACAATGGAAAACATATTTACCATTTCACAATTAACTAAAAGATATAAAGAATACAAAATTCCATTAAGCTTAAAAAGCATTTAATTAGAATAAAATATTGCCTTAGAACCTTTTTACAACAAGGTGTCTCCTATTTCTTGAAAGATACAGTAGAAATAACTGTTCAACACTCTTCTGATTTTAAACACTAAGTAAGGCATAAAATGGAGAGCCTCATGCTTACCAAAGTGTAATGCCAAGCACAAGCAACTTCCAAAGTTCAGATTATGAGCATAGTACTCCCCAAAACATTCGCAGAAAAGAGAAAATCAAAATCACAGGGTAACTCAATCATTTAGTAAGTCCTCAGTTCAATCATGAAGTACAAAAGTCAAAGTATTCTACCCCTGGGTAGTCTCAAGTGGAGATTAGTTTCCCATCATAAACAAAGTACATCCATTTGGTCAGTCACAAAACACAAAGGCCATCCACCCCTAGGTCACAACTAGGTTACAATATTTTCACAGCATTTGATACCCAAGGAGAGGTCTTTTCTTCATCTCATCCTAAGGCAAGTTCTCAGCTAGTTCCTGGGAAGACAAAGCTTAACAAAGACACCACAACATTTATGCCCATTGCTGGCATCCTCTTCAATTCACCTTCTGCCAGTGAAATCAAGCAAGGCCCAACATAGCCTAAGGCCTCTATCAACAAATGACTCTGACAAAGTAACATCAAAACAGACAGACAAAATACTGGCACCACAGTCATGCCTCCTTTGTTCTTGGCAGCTCTGGGTAGCAGTTCTCAAAAGTCCTCGGTAACTCCAACTGGCCCTGAGTAGTCTGGGCAGTTTCAGCTGGCAGTTCTCTCTCTCTCTCAGCAACTCGGGCCCCCAGCAATTCTCTCTCTCTCTGCCTCCACGATGCTGCTCTCAAAAGTTCTTCTGGCCCCTCTCGGCTTAGGCTTTTCCCTATACAGGGCACCAGCTGCTCCCAGTTCAGCCCCCTCTTGCTATCAACAAGTCCATCCTACTGTAGGGTTCACAAGCTCTGGGTCTTAACACTTAACCCAAAAACCAAGCCAATACAAGGGGATCTTTAAATTCCGTTACCACTACACAAAGGTATTCACCCCAATGCAGAGGCAAAGTTGATAAATTATTTACTGTGGAGGGTGAGGTCCTATAGATTCTCTGGTTTTCTGATGATACTGTACTGATTGTACCAAGACCCAGAACATGGTAGTCTCCTGGAAGAAACCTGTAAAAACTCAAAGGAATTTTGACTGTCCTTCCACACAGGAAAGAGTAAGTGGATGAAGAATGTCTATTGGTCAGATTATAAAATGGTTAACTTATAAAGTGCACTCATGTGCATACGCACACGCACACACACACACACACACACACACACACACACACGAGTATAGATGACTGAACCAAAAGGAAGAGAAGGATAAGAGTAGCCTGGACCGCCTTTATGCAATTACAAAGTTGCTTTAATGGCCCCAAACTTCTTGAGAAAGCAAAGGCCCATATTTTTAATCACAGCTGAGGCTACTATGTTTTTGTTGTTGTTAAGCTGTTTCAGTTGGGTCTGACTCTCTGTAACCCCATTTCAGGTTTTCTTGGCAAGGGTACTAGAGTGATTTGCCATTTCCTTTTCCAGATCATTTTACAGGTAAGGAACTGAGGCAAACAGGGTTAAGTGACTTGCTCAGGGTCACACAGCTCTATCTGAACTCACAGCCATGCATCTTTCTGATTAGAAGCCTAGTGCCACCTAGCTGCCCTAATGCTACTTACCATATGGCAGTGGAATACAATGATCCTCAAAGAGTTAAAAATTAAGATCACATAAGGGACAAAGTCATAAATATGACTAGGATGCCTAAAGCTAATGTCAAATTGAAGAATAGCAAGAATAAAAGATGTCACCAAGGAATTGTATGAATGGAAAAGAAGAGATGATAATGAGTGTGTTCACATGCTAACAGCAAGAAAGGCAGACAGACAGTCAGAATGCTCCAATGGTCCTCAAAGCACTTCAGGAAAGAGTGAAGATGGATTTCAACACTTCATGTAGACCTCCTGTGGAAAATTTATGGGAGGAAAGGGATAAGAGTCGTACAAGATGGGTAGGCATGGATGTCTTATTGGAAGGAACTTCCAAATCATAGCTCCAATTTGATCAGGAGCATATAAATACATACATATAGATGTGTGTGTGTGTCTTACTGTTTATAACCTTCTCAAAATCAGTCTCAATACAAGACTCTTTACATCACCTCATAATTCTAATTATCTTCCTGAACTGTTGGAACCAATTTTCAGTTTTATCAGTAGCAAATCAGCATCTCTCTCATCCAATCAATCTAACAATACATTTTTCCACCTTTCCTGTCCATCTCCCCAACCTCCACTTTTTGGCTAACTTGGTGGGTTAAAAGAACCTCAGAATTATTTTAATTTGCATTTGTGTAGTTTGAAACATTTTTCAAATGGTTCTTGATCATTTCTATTGCATTTTTCAAAGTGTTTACTCACATGCTTTCCTCTAATGTCTAATGGGGATTAACTTTTAACTTACAAATTTGAACCAATTCTCTATAGTTTGCTTACTGATTGATTAGATGTCAGACTTTAGTCAGACACATTCAATGGAAAGATATTTTATAATCTATCTCTTCTGATTCTTGTCACACTATTTTATTTGTGCAAAATAATTTTAAAATTTTAGTTTATCATGGCAGTCTAAAATGTTGTATTGTCTCTTCCATATCTGATTACCATTTTTTGTTTATAACTGTGAAAAATAAATATCCTTCTGTTCTTTTCTAATTTCTGTGGTGCAACTTTTTAGGTGAATTCCCAGCTACAAGAGTACTAATAATAGTTAGCTTTTATTATAGAGTGCTTAAAGATTTGTGAAGCACTTAACAAATATCTCATTTTATCCTCACAACAACTCTGGTAAACAGCTTTTGCTATTATTACCTACAAAAAGCATTTTATTGTTATCTTAAATGAAATTTCTCATTCTAAGTATTAATACTAATGTTCTTCCTGTGAATTTCTTTTGTATTCTACTACTTTACTAACAATGTATTTACTGATGTTTTTCATTCATTCTTTAAGTAAACTGTCACAGTATTAGGGACAGGGATGTGTGATGTCACTAATACAGGGAACTATCAGTAAAGAGAGTCTTCCTTCTAAGATCAGCACCTTCCCTGAAACTGAGGGTGTTGATGAGTTGCCTAGAGTCAAGGTTTTAAACTCTAAGGGAGAGGCCTAGGGACCCAAGCAGATTAAAACATAACTGGGAAATATTTTCTAAAAATTATAACATGAAAAATATTTGTGGTATCTTAAGTCACTATGCCACCACAGGGATCCTTTTCTATTTGAGTTCTGTTTGAGTTTGGCACTGATGGCCTAGGGTACTAAGAGCTTAACTGACTTGCCCAGGGTCACAAAGTTGATGTCAGAGAGGGAAGTAAAATGAGATATTCCTAATGTCAAGACTAGCTCTCTATCGACTACACTCTCAGCAAACAGATGTAAGTTAGTGTCTTTTTTTGTTACAGCTAGTAATTTCTTGTGCCATATCAAATAATAGTGGAGAAAATAAGCATTCTTGCTTTACCCAATCTTATTGGAAAGGCTTGCATAGTCAGTTATAAACACTGCTAGCTTTGAGTTTTACACAGATACTTTTGATCATACTTTGGAAAAGTTCTTTTTTGAAAGACAGTGTATTAAAACATAAAAGCTGACTATAGGGGTACACAACTATAACCCTAGCCAATGTCGGACAGGTTGAGGCTGCACTATCTCTTGTATTTGGGAGTTCCGAGGTACAGTGGGCTAAATCTATTATATTAAGTCCCATGGACTGGAAGTCACTAGGTTGCCTACGGAAAGCTAAATTTCCAGGTTGGAAATGAAGCAGGTAAAAGTTCCTGTGTCAGTTAGTAGTGGGACCGCCCATGGCCCTTGAACAGTCTAAGCTAGTTAGGGAAACCCAGCCTCAAAACAAAACAAGAATAGAAAACTAATTTGGAATCAGAGAGATCTGGGTTAGAAACCTTCCTCTAACAGTTACTAGTTGTGTGACCCTAGACAAATAACTTACTTTCATACTCAAGTTTCCTCCTCTGTAAAACGGGTATAATAAATGGTTACTGACTTCACAGGGTTGCTGTGAGGATCAAATGAGATAACGTATGTGAAACACTTTTCAAACTCTAAAATCCTTCATAAAAATGAATTACTATTAACATTTGCCAGTATTTTTACCTCACTATTTATTATTGATGAAAAGCAACATTGCAAAGTAGATAAAGACCTACCTCTGGAGACTGAAAAATCCATTTTCAAGTACCTAAGATATATACTAGCTATAAGACCATGAGTCAGTCACTCAAAATCTCAGTGTACTAGTTTATTTTCTAAAATTATAAATTCTACGGTATTAGTAAGGAATACTTACTAATACAACAATATACTGATCTGTATCAGTGGAGCGTTCCTACACTAGGAATTCCTCATACCAATTAAATCATAGATCTAGAACATCTTCCCTTTTCCTCCAACTGTTTAACAGTGGTATTGATCAATTATTTTCTTTTTCTGCTTCATCTCTACCTGGTTTGTGTATCAGGATCATACTTGTCCCACAGAAGGAATTCTTTCTCTACTTTTATGATTAAATAGTATAGAGTTATTTGTTTTTTAAATGTTTAACAGAATTCACCAATAAATTCATTTAGGCCAGGATTTCCCCCCTTCATTGGGAGTGGGGTGGGGGAAACTGATTCCTGATATACAGTAGGCACTAAATATATATTGATTGGGAATTTATTTGAAGTTGATGCAATTTTTTAAAATCTTTCTTGCTTTTTTTAAATTAACTTTTGTTTATTTTTAGTTTACATCATTGATTTCCACAATATTTTGAGTTACAAATTTCCTCCCCATCTTTCCTCTACTTACCATCCCAAAACAGTGATCCCACTGTATACTGCCTCCCCCAATCTGCTCTCTCCTATATCCCCCCCCTCACCCCTCTGACTTTCTGGTACGGCAAGATGGATCTCCCTACCCCAGTGCCTGTATGCAAGATGGATCTCCCTACCCCAGTGCCTGTATATCTTACTTCCCACTGATGCAATTTTTTTCTTTATGAGAACAAATCATTTATATTTTTTTATTCTTTTGTAAAATCTGTGCATTTCATAATTTTTGTAAATATTCAGTCATATTCTTTAAGTTTTCACTTTTTTAAAACTCCTGATTGAACAGAGAATTTCCTGATATATTTATTTTCCATTCATTGTGAATTACTCTTTTTCATTTGAAAATTTTTGATAATCCAAGTTTCCTTTCTTCTAATGAAATTAATAGTTTATTAAATATATTGGTCATTTTAATACTTTTTCTGGGCGGGAAGATTATTTTTCCCATCTCTTTTTAAATAAATGCTTTTATTACTATCTTTTGCTTTGACATCAACTTATATTCCCAATATAATCCTTCCAACACTGTTCTTATTGTTTATTGTAGTTGCCAATTAGCAAAGTTACAATTTGTTTACTTTTTAAGTTTTTTAGCTGAATGCTTAATTCGCTGGTGTTTTATTTTTCTCTCTCATTAATATAACTAATCAAATAAACACATTTTCCTCTGATTGTTTTAGATACATTCAACAAATTTTGGCATGATGCTTCATTGTTATACTTTTCTTATTATTTCAATAACTTGTTCTGAGACCCATTCACTATGCAGGATAACATTTTGTGGACTCCATTTAAGTTTGTGTCTTTTTCACCTTATTTTCCTTGCTGAATTTAATTTGTATTGAGCTATGGCCTATAAAAAATCCATTTAATTTTTCTGCCTTTTTGCATTTATTAGTTTTTGCACACTAGCATGTGATTAGCTGTTCTAATGATGCTACCTAGTGCTAAAAAAAAGGTATGTTCCTTTAGTCCCATTTAATAATCAACAAGTGCATCATATTTAGTTTTTCTAATATTACTATTAGATTGGTTTTTTTTGTTTAGATTTCTTTTACCTTTCCTTAAGTCTGAAAAGGCACAAAGAAGTTGCCCACAATTATTTGTCATTTGGTTAACTTTTCCTTTATGTATTTAGATTTTGTACTACTTGATGCCTACATAAGTTTAATGTTAATATTGTTTCATACTCTATAGTGACTAACTTTATGATGTTTCCCTGCTCATTTCTCTTGGCCATCATTATTTTTTCTTGTTGTCTTGCCTGATATCATCATTTTTATTCTTATTTTAGCAATTAGCAGCGAGTATAAATTTTACTAATTATTCTATTTAAAATTTTCCTTTTAATACTGTTTACATCTTTATACTTTAAGTGGATTTCTTATATGCAGATAAACTGTTAAGTTTTGTTTTCTAATCCATTCTTCCATCAACTTCTGTTTTAGAGGTGACTTAATCCCATTCCTTCTCTTAACTATGGTTGCTAAGTTTATTTTTTCCACCATCAAATCCTGTTACATGTTGCTTTCTTAAAAAAAAAAATCAGTAAATCAGTATTAGTATCTGCAGTTTGCATTTAGAGGAACAATGAATCCCAATCTTCTTTTCTCCACCACTTTCAGGTCAAACTCAAATATATGAAATACTGTACCTCTTATCATTCTATGTTGATAATCAGCCCTCTCTATCTGTAGTTTGTTTGGTTAGCAAAAATCTTCCTGACCAATGTTTCTGATTCTAGCATATTCATGAATGTCTGGCAGCCTTCTGCTTATTTTATTGTATTTCTATTATGGTAACTTCTTTTTACTTTCCCTTGCCTGGCACAGATTAAGGATGAGTTTCAAGAGATTCCTCTTCTCCACTATGTCTGGATTTGAATAACTATTATACCTGTAGTACTCTCTCATTAAAGAAAATGTAATACAGCACTATATAATGAACTGATTTCAAATAAGAATGAAAGTCATTCCCTAATAGATACATGATAAAAGGATATTAACAGTTTTCAAAGGCAGAAATTGAAGTGATCAACAGTCATATAAAAAAAGTGCTCCAAATCCCTATTAGAGAAATGTATACTAAAACACTTCTCAGGTTCTACCTCACACCTATCGAGTTAAAAGGAAAATGAAAAATGCAGGAGGAATTGTGGGAAAACAGGTACATTAATGCACTCTTGATGGAGCTGTGAAATGATCTAGGCATTCTGGAAAGCAATTTGGAATTATGTCCCCCAAAAGTAATCAACCTACACATATACATTGACCCAATGGCACTGAGCCTTATGTCAAAGAGAACAAAGAAAAAGGGGAAAGACCCATATGTAAAAATATATTTATTGTAGCACTTTTTTATAATAAAAAGGTAGAAACTAAGGGAATGGGGAAATGGCTTAACAAATTATGGTTTAATTATTTTGCTGTGAGAAATGACAAAATGGGGGGGGGGGTGGAGTCAAGATGGTAGCATAGAAACACTAGAGCTCCAAGAGCTCCCCCAATACCACCTCAAATATCTATAAAATATGACTCTAAACAAATTTTAGAGCTCCAGACTCCACAAAAATGATGGAGTAACAAAGCTCCCACTGAAGGCAGCCTGGCAGGTGGTCATCGCAGCATGCTTGAAGCAGAGCCCAGCCCCATACGATTTCAGTCCCAGGGCGTCCAGAAGAAGCCGCGGCTATAGCGTTCAGGAGAGCAGATCAGCAGCAGCTGTGGTGATTTCCAGAATCACCAACCCACAAAAGCCAAGGACAAAAGGAAAAGGTCAATGGAACTCAGCTAAATTTGGGAAAGAAGGTCCGGCTGAACTGCCTCCAGAGCTAGTAGCAGTCTGAAATGGTGGCCCTGCAGCTGGCTCCACGTGGCTGCATCAGAAGCTCTTGGCCTACAGATTGCAGGGGGGTCAAAGCGATCATTCAGAGGCTAAGTGCTCTTTCCTAGAGCTGCCTGGATCAGATCAGGGTCTTGGGTGGTGGTCCCAAGGTGCATTTTCAGTGAGCCTAAGCTGGTGGGGGCTACAAAAAATGGCAGCCTCCTAATAGCTCCGGCAGCTGTGAAAACCCCAGCAATTTGGGACAGAGCTTTCCCCTCTGGAAGCAGACTTTTACTACTGAGCCCAAAAGCCAAGTAATTGACTGGCAACATGTGCAGGCAAAGGAAGCAAAGGAAGCCCAGCAAATCAACTTTAGATGCTTTTTTTGGGGGACAAAAAGGACCAAAGCATGGAATGGGAGGAAGACAACACAGTCAGAACTCCCACACCAAAAGCTTCCAAGAAAACTACGAACTGGATAGAGGCCATAGAGGAGCTTAAAAAGGA
>JAQQSV010015646.1:0-12018 GCA_028646515.1 Pseudochirops corinnae | reverse complement strand
CTTCCAGTGGGGGTGGGTGACGAGGGAGGAAGAGAAAGAATCTAGAATCTAAAGTTCCATAATCAAATGTTATAAATATATATCTATATATATATGCAATTATTATTATTATTATTAACTACATCCGACTGGAACTTGAGATACATAGGCACTGTGGTTGGGAAATCCATCCTGCCCTACTGAAAAGTCAGAGGGGTGAAGGGGGAAGACATAGGAGAGAATAGACTGAGGGAGGGGGGATACACTGGGATGGCTGTTTTGGGGTGGTGGGTAGGGGAAAGATGGAGAGAAAATATGTAACTCAAAATCTTGTGGAAATGAATGATGCAAACTAAAATAAAATTTAAAAAAATTAAAAAAAATAGTGAGCATATAAATAGATAAAACATTTATCAAGTGCTTCCTGTGTTCTGGGCACTGGATGAAGTGTTGAGGATTAAAATAAAATCCCCGAAGTAGATTATATTCTAACATCGAAAGTCAGCACAAAAGGAGGAGCTGGAGACCTGAAAAAGGGAGGAAGCAGAGATATGCATTCCTGGTGGAATAACTGTAAATGTCTGTAAGTGAGGTAGAGACCAGAAACTGATCGAACAAATGTCAATTATGTCTGTCACAAAGGTGGCCTATAACAGCCCAGACTGTCCATAATTCCTTCTTTCCTTCTCTTTCTCCTCCTCCTTCTTCTCCTTCTCCTCCTCCTACTCCCCCTCGTCTTCCTCCTTTTCTTCTTTTTCCTAAACAATGTTCAACCATCCTCTTTTTTAGTCCTTAATATTTATTGGTTACAAACTTTTTTTGAGATTTAGTGTCCCAGATAACTTCTGGTTTTCTGTACATTTAATTAATTTATTCAATTAATTCTATGCATTTGAGTATGACATCATCATGATTAAATTCCAAATAGTCATGGAAAATGATGAAAAAGGGAGAAAGAGGTTTTAGGAGAGAATCAAAATTGAAAACAACTAGGCAGTTTGTAGAAAGAATTGGTTGGTTTCTTCCAAGATCTCTAATACTTGTTGCCCTAACAAAAACTCTGATGTGAATAAAAAGCTCAATACTAGGGTATGCCAAATATATCATCCAGCAAAATTTATATCTGAACTCAATAATTTGCAGTACTCTATTAAATGATTTTCTTGGGGGAAATCTGTACTGTTTAAAGTATAACTGAATTTATAA
Source organism: Pseudochirops corinnae (assembly GCA_028646515.1). Classification (NCBI taxonomy): domain Eukaryota; kingdom Metazoa; phylum Chordata; class Mammalia; order Diprotodontia; family Pseudocheiridae; genus Pseudochirops; species Pseudochirops corinnae. Next base: position 10,833 of record JAQQSV010015646.1, on the reverse strand, counting down.
TACGTCTCTGTCACTTTTATAATATATTGGTGGGGATCGGGTTCTTATGTAACATAATTAGTTCACAATTTTCTACTTTGCTATAAGAATGAATAAATTAAAATCAATTAATATTCATTAAATTTACTAATAATTTCTACTTTATATAAATGCACTTCCATTTTCAAAATTAAATCTTTTGAAAACTTGTGGTGGTACTTTTAAATCTCAATTTCAGTCATATATCTCATAAAAGAAAAGGTCTTAATGATATTTTAAGTATTAGAGATACCTGAATGGATTACCTCAAGCATGGTGGGAAAGCTCATTGGACAGTGAACCATGAGAGAAAGTGTAGTTTCTGATCCTTCATTATTTAGGTATTTGTCCACAGACAAATCACTCATCTTCTTTGTGCCTTAGTTCTCTCATTTGTAAACTGAAATAAGTGAACAAATAACCTCTTTTCCCCTTCAAATTCTGACATTTGATGACTCTGGGATTGAATAATTCATTCATTTAATTCTATAATTATACGAGTTTGACAATAGGCCTAGGTCTTCTATGTACTTATTGGAAATAGGGAAAGATTTTCCTAGGCTCTATGAAATAATTGTGTTTAAGTGACAATGAACCATTGCTGTCCTACTGCTCATTAAGAACTTGAAGACTCAGCTGCCTATTAGACAATATTCGCTATGATTGTTGTCTTTCACCAGGTTTCCATCTTCACAAAAATTCCCTGATTTTCCTTAAGTGTTTTGGATTAATGATCATTATATTACTGATACTTCACAAAACATATTTACAAAAAATGTCCAGAAGGAATTTTTTAAAAGTAAATTCAGTGTTTTTGAGAATGACTATTTTATAAATAAGTTCTTTTTTGAACAAAAATTCACAGATATTTTAATCCTCTTTTTTGAGTTTTCTTTTTGTTTTGGATCAACAGCCTTTGACACAAAGCCAGGAAAACAAAATGTTATATCACTAGTTTGCAGAATGTAGAAAATGAAAATGTGAAAAAGAGAAATAATACTTGTGATTTCAACTCAGTGTTTAAAATCAAATGGGAAAAACTAAATTGTACAAATAAATTGGGGGATTATTAAGTCTACAATTCAGACATTTATGCTATATACATAAATTATAGGTAATAAAAACAATTATCTAAATACTGTTAGCAGAAATAAGAGAGAAGGGAATTAGCGTTTATTGTGTCAACTATATGCTAGGTGCTGTGACAAGCCCTTCTGAAGTATTATCTTATTTGATCCTCACAGTAACCCTGCAACGTAGGTGATTTTATATCCCCATTTTACAATTGTGGATACTGAGGCAGACAGATGTTAAGTCATTGTAACACTAATGCAGTATTCACAACACCCATGGTGATTATGAATATGCTGGTATAGTTGTGAATCACAAAATGTAGCAGACTCTCCACATGAAGGGTGGAACCAAAGTCTTTATTCAAATACCAGAAAACCAAGTCCCTGTACCAGAAAACCAAGTCCCAGAACCAGAAAGCCAAAGTCATTACATTAGCCACAAAGTTAATACACATGGCTAATGCAGTGAACACCCACATTCCCAACACTTCACAACAGAACAGGCTCCCTCAAACAGGGATCCTCCTCTCTCACTCATGGTAGCTCCTCAGCCTGGTTCTTTGAAGTTCCTAGCAGAAATTCCTAAAGGAAAGGTCTCAGCAGAAGTTCCCAGAAGAAAGGTCTCATCAGAAGTTCCCAGAAGAAAGGTCTCAGCAGATGGTTCCAGAATAAAGGTTTTAGCAGAAATTCCAGCCTCCAGATGCGTACCCCAGGAATTCTGCCATTCCATGCTGAGGCCTTTCTTTATTGTTACATCATCAACTTCCTCCCAAGATATTAACTACTTCTGTGTTAATTAGATAGCTAAAAAGATGTGGTAACTTGAAACAAGGTGCTAAGTACCTGCTTACTTGCCAATACAAAGGGCCATGGAAGATCTTCAGATTCCATTAACATTACATTTGGCCCCAAGATCTTTCATGTCCCTTACATGGCAAATACATTAACAATACATTTTATTACATGGGATAATGCGAGTTTTAGGGGTAACTGGTGTTAAAAGAATTTTACAGCAATATAACAAGGATAGCACACAGAAAAAAATATTTTAGGGTGGGGCTTGAGTACAAGCTCCCCATCATTCCTCCTCTAACAAATGGGATATCAAAATCTTGGGGTAAGGGGCAAAATTGCGTCTCTTCCTCCATGGCTACTTGCTGCTGAAATTGGATGTAGAGCTGTCCCTTTCCAAAGAGGTCCCATCTGAGAGGTCAGTTCATTAGCTAGCATTTGGAATGTACTTGATGCCAGGTACAGGGGTGACACATCACAGTTGTGGACAGGGGGCAACATCCAGCTTAAACTATCAGGCATTTACAGGTGGAGGGTTTCACGCCTGCAGAAACAAATCCAGCAAAAGGGTGAACAGAGAAATAGCCAAGAGGAAACAAGGAGACAATAACCAGAAACAGGGTAAACATAAGGTCAGCCATGCTTCTGGAGTCCATGAGTTCACTACTGGATCCTCACTCTTTGTAGAATATATGAGTTAAGGGTACAATTTTGTAATCATCTTCTCCTGAATAAACAATAGTTATAGTGTTATCCTTTCCATGTGCTATAACCCCAGAAGCTTTTGGAATATCATCCTACTTCCATTTTACCCATACTTTAGCTCCCAATTTTATTCTATCAGTAGAACCAAATCCTTCAGTTCCTCTGATAGTTATTTTGGAAGGAGTCAGTTTTTACTAGTGGTATTGCTCTACAAGGAACGATAATCACTTGAACTATTCTATCATTTTTACAAAACTGTATGGACTCCTCACCTAAGTTATGGAATGTCACAATAATTTCCCCTTGATAATTAGAATCTATTACTCCAGCCAATACATGTATTCTTTGAGCTGCTAATCCTGATTTGGGTAAAATCTGTCCAAAGTGATTTTTAGGGATTCTTATGCATATTCCAGTGGGGATTTTTCCTATTTCTTTTCTGTCCAACCAAAAGTCCTCTAAACAATGTAAATCATATCCTGCTGAACCAGGTGTTCCTGGATAAGGTGCTGGGACATCTGGCTTCAAAGTCCAAGACTCAGTATTTGGGATCTTACATGTTTGTTGTTTCCTAATTTGTAGGTTTGGGGTCATCATCCTGGCTAGTGTTGTACTTCCTCCCAATGGTCTATTATTCAAATTATGTAAAGCCATGAGCAAATTATCTTTCCAATGTTGATACAAATTATTGGAACTTCACTTCCTTAACTGTTCAATAATCCATTCATTCTTTCAGTTAATCCAGATGCTTGTGGATAATATGTAATATGATGTATACATTCTATATTGTTTAGTATACAATACCTCTTCATTTCATTACCTTTGAAATATGACCCATTGTCACTTTGAATCTGCATTTGGCTTCCATAATACAGACTTATGAGATCTAGAGTTTTACAGGTGTTTTTCTGGGTTGCATTTTTATAAGGTCAAGCCACTAGTACCCCTGAATAGGTGTCAACCCAAGTACATATAAATCTACATCCTTTATCTTGTGGTAGTGGACCAATATAATCTATTTGCAGATTTGGGCTAGAACTTTTCCTCCTGCTATCTCCCCAGTTACTACCCAAGGAACAGTTTGTTTCTTTTCCAATTAACATATATGACATTTTTCTGCTATCTGTTTTAACAGTGAATGAGAGATACTAATACCTCAATCTTGGGCCCACCAGTGTGTGGCCTAGACCCCTAAATGGCCAGCCATTTGTTGGACCCATTTTGCTAATACTGGATCATCAGTTGTTGTCAAAGTAGGGACAATCTGTTCAGTAGCAATCTTCGCTAGTCATTCAGCATGAGCATTATACTCACATTCTGGCGTGGTGAGGTCCACATAAGCATCTACCTGAAAAATTGACACATCAGTAACCAAAGGCATGTTCCAGATATCTTCCCATGATTCTTTGCCCCAGACTTTTTTGCCATGAATTTCCGAATTTTGACTTTTCCACATGGGCATCTGTGTAAGTAACCCATTAGCTACTGCCCATGAATCAGTGAATATATGACACTGTCCTCCTTGTTCTATTTTTATGGCTTGATGCACTGCCATAAGTTCAGCATATTAACTACTTCCACCTATTCCAGTACTTTCCAAAGTCCTTCAAGTACATGGGTTATAGGCTACTGCTTTCCAATGTCTTTTTTGGCCCAAGTATTTTGCTGTCCCATCAGTTAAACATGCATGTCTCTTTTGTTCTTCAGTTAATCCATCATATCCCTCATTCCATTTTACAGAGGACTGTAGCAACTCTTGCTTTGGCTCAGGGGGTGTATAATTCTCTTCAGTGTCTATGTTTGCTATGGATTCATATAGAGCAGAGACTCCACTTTTGCCTGTCTTAGCTCTATTTTGAATATACCACTTCCATTTGATTATGCTAGCCTATTGGGCATGTCCAATTCTGTGAGAAGCTGGGATTCTCATTACCCAGGTCATAATTGGTATTCCAGGTCTTAATATCACTTCATGGCCCAGAGTCAGTTGTTCAGTCTCTACCAAAGCCTCTACCATGCAGCTAACAACTGCTTTTCGAAAGATTTATACTGAACTCCAGATGAAGGGAGTTTCCTACTCCAAAATCCCAAGGGTACATTTCAGCTTTGTTGTTTTTGACACAAACTACAGTTTGCATAATCATCTTGTACAGTCACTTATAATTCCACTAGGCCATTTTGCATGGACCATAAATCTAGGGCCAATTGTAGAGCAACCTTGGGTTCTTCAAAAGCTTTACTCTGCTCAAGTACCCAATCAAATTCCTATTTCTTCTGAGTGACTTTATATAAGGTTTCATAATCTATCCCAGATATGGAATGTGGTATCTCAAGTATCCAAACAATCCTATGAACTTTTGGGCCTCCTTATTGGTAGAGGTAGGAAAATCCTGAATCTTTTGTTGGGCTTGCAGAAGAATCTCTCATATTCCCTTATTCCATTGTACATCTGGTCCTTGAATCTTTGCAGGCTTAATTTCCCACCCTTTACTTTTCATAAGCTCAATTAGAAGGGTCAAGCTCCTCTCCACTTCTTTAGCATCTTTTCCCTGTATCATTATATCATCAATGTAGTAGGTAAGCTGTATACTAGATAGCCTTAATTCATCCAGCTGTTCAGCTACAATCCTGTGACAAATAGTGGAGTTATGCAAGTATCCTTGTGGCAAATGGGTGAAAGTATATTGTCTACCCTGCTAAGTGAAAGCATTCTGGTCCCAGTGTTTAGGGTCTATTGGGATGGTGAAGAAGGCATTCATCAAGTCAATAAGTGCATGCAAAGTCCCATGATATGTCTGGATCCTTTCTATTAAGGTGATGGTATTTGGAAAAGCAGCATACAAAGGAGGAGTCACCTTATTCAATTGTGTATATTCCATGTTCATTCTCCACTTTCCATCTGATTTTCATACTGGCCAGAAAGGATTATTCCATTGTGTTGTTGTAGGGACTAACACTTCTGCTTCAACATGTTCCTTTATAGGGGTGGTAATTACATCTTGCCCACCTGGCACACTATACTGCTTTAAAGTAATTACTTAAGAAGGTTCAGGTAAAGTAATTGGATCAATTTTTAGTTTTTTGCACTAAAACTGTGTTAATTCCTATCTTCCTTACAGCAAATTGATATCTTCCTTCAGGTAAATTCAGAGTCATACCTTTGGGAATTGTAATGAAATTTAAAGATCCCCCTGTATTGGCTTGGTTTTTGGGTTGAGTGTTAAAATCCAGAGCTTGTGAATGTGATAGACTTGTTGATGTGAAGAGAGAGGGCTGAACTGGGAGGTGCTGGTGCCATGGATTTATAGAGAGGGCCAAGCAGAGAGAAAGCTGAAGCAGAGAGAAGGTCCAAGTAGAGGAAACCAGAAGGACTTTTGGGAGCAGTATTGTGGAGGCATAGAGAGAGGAGAATTGCTGGGGGCCAGAGTTGCTGAGAGAAAGACTGCTGAGGGTCAATTGGAGTTGCTCAGGACTTTTGAGGACTGCAGCCCAGAGCTGCTGAGAATTGAGGTGGCATGGTTATGATGCCAGTATTTTGTCTATCTGTTTTGATGTTGTTTTGCCAGATATTTTGATTTTCTCTGTTCTGTGAATGTTTTGCTTTAATCTGTCACTGAATAAATGGAGTTTGCTATGCTGGTAATTCTGAACCTTGGAAGTTGCCTTTGCTTGTCATTACACCTTTCAGTATATCTATTCCAGTGATGTATTCAGGAATGAGTACAATAACCACAATATATTCTTTCTTAGGTAATTGTCCAATTTTCATTGTTATTTTAACTTGTCTGGCTGATATTTTAGCCCCTCCAAATCCTATGATGGTAATAGGAGGTTCCATGCTTAAACTTATAAGAGTTTCCATAGATAAGTGAGGCCCTCGACCCTGTATCAATTAAGGCCCTAGTTACAGTGGTTGATCCATTCTTCCAATATATTGTTAAACCAATATGAGGTCTGTAATCTTCTCTGTGCATTTTTTTCTTTATTTTATTTTATTTTTTTAATAAATAAATAAATTTATTTATTTTCTTGTTTACATAATTCATTTCCATGAGATTTTGAGTTATAAAATTTCTCAACATTTTTCCCCCACCCAATACCTTAAAACAGCCATCCCATTGTACACCTCTTCCCCCAATTTGCTCTCTCCTATGTCCTCCCCCTCCCCCCTCTGACTTTCCAGTGGGGAAGGATGGATCTTCCCACCACAGAGCCTGTATATCTTAATTCCCAGTTGGATGTAGTTAATAATAATAACAATAACAGTTATATATATATATATATATAAACTCCAGATCCTTTCCTTTCCTCCCTCGTCACCCACCCCCAATGGAAAGACAAGCAATTAAATGCAGGCTGTACGTAATTAGGTAGAACATCTCCACATTGGGCATATTGTGAGAGACTGATTATATGTCCCTCCTTCCTATCTTGCCCCCTATTGTTCTATTCTCTTCCCTGTTCCTATCCCTGTTCCTTTACAGAAGTGTGTACTTCCAGCAACCCTCCCCCCCACCATGCCGTACCCTCCATCATACCACCTCTCATCCCCATCCCATCTACTCTCCTGTGTGGCAAGATGCCCAGTTTAGGGTTTATGTCATTCCTTCCCTAAGCCATATTCAATGAGAGTAAGTTTGACCCTTTCCCTTTTGGCGTCCTTTTCTTCCCCTTAATTGTAACAATTATCCCTTGCCTCTTCTATATGAGATAATTAGCCCCATTCTGTCTCTCCCTGTCTCCTCTCATTCTAATCCTCTCCCACCTCAGAATTTCACATTTTAGAGTGTCGTTCCTTCCTATTCAATTGATCTGTGCCCTCTATGTACTTATATATGCACATACTCAGATGTGTGTTCGTACACATATATAAACCCTCCTATATAGACCTTTGTGTATGTATATATATTCAACTTTGATGAGTTCCATATGATTTCTTTTCCATTTTTACCTTCTTATGCTTTTTGTATTTGAGTGTCAAATTTTCTTTTCAGTTCTGGTTTTTTCAGCAAGAATGTTTGAAAGTCCACCACCTCACTAAATGACCATATTTTCCCCTGGAACATTATACTCAATTTTGCTGGGTAGGTGATTCTTGATTTTAATCCTAGCTCCCTTGATCTCCTGAATATCATATTCCAGGACCTGCACTCCCTTAATGTAGAAGCTGCCAGATCCTGGGTTATCCTGATTGTGTTTCCACAGTATTCAAATTGTTTCTTCTTGGAAGCTTGTAATATTTTCTCCTTGATCTAGGAAATCCAGAACCTGGCTATAACATTCCTTGGAGTTTTCTTTTGGGGATCTTTTTCAAGAGGTGATTGGTGAATACTTTCAAGTTATATTTTGCCCTCTGGTTCTAAAGTATCTGGGCAATTTTCCTTGAGAATTTCTTGAAGGATGCTTTCTAAGTTCTTTTTTTTGATCATGGCTTCCAGGTAGCCCAATAATTTTTTAATTGTCTTTCCTGGATCTTTTTTTCCAGGTCAGTGGTTTTTTCAAGCAGATATTTCATATCGCCTTCTGTTTTTTCATTTGTTTGCATCTGTTTAGTAGTATCTTGATTTCTCATGAAGTCATTTGCTTCCATTTGCTCCACTCTAATTCTGAAGGAATTATTCTCTTCAGAAAGCTTTTGAGATTCATTTTCCATCTGGCAAATTTGTTTAGAGTCATATTTTGTGGGTATTTGAAATGGTAATGTGGGAGCTGTGGAACCTTGTTGCTTCTATGCCTCCTTCTTGGCTCTACCTCCTGTGTATTTCTTTAATCTGGGTGGGGGTTTTACCTATTTCCTATTCTCCCTGAAGTTGTGACAAACTTGGATATAATGATTCAGGAGTATCTGTAGGAGTGGTTCCTACTTCCTTATTCAGTGGAGTATTAAGTACCTTTTCTTGATACATCTTATGCAGCTCTTCAGTTGGAATACCATCTGTTCTTCTAAAATCTGCCCCTCCTCTCAGTAGAGTAGTAAACAATTCTCTTCTTGTCAGTATGTTTTGTCTTTGAGTCCTCTGGCTATTTACTCTTCTCTCGAAGAAATTTATCTCTTCCTCATTCCCCTAAGTCACTTAACTGTGAAATCCTATCCAACTCCTCAGAAAGAGGGTTCCCTACTTCCCAAATTAATAGAGTCAAAATTAGATGTTTATAAGCAGGAGGAACCTTCTTGACCATGATATTTCTATGAGGAACTCCTAGGTGGACATCATGATATGCATCTGCATCTCCAAGCATGAGAGCAGTTTTTATTACCTCCTTCTTTAGCTTTCTCATACAGTCTCTAAGTGAGTACTAGGGTCTGTCTCCATCAGGCCATATGGAGTCAGCAGGATATTGCCTATGGCATTCCTCTGCAGCTAAAGCTAACAGATTAGTTCTGTTCTTACCTTCTTGCATATGGTGATCCCTATAAGCTTGGTGTACAAAAGGATTCTGACTGATGCTTATGAATTTTAAGCAATCCACCCTATCTAGTGCTATTCCTATAGCTCCTTCTTCACAGATTCTTGCCATCCAAGACATGAAAGGCTTTTTCATTCTTTGAGAGAATTGACTCAATATATCAGTAACCTCCTGTTGAGTGAAATGTGAAATCCTCAGTTATCTCCATGTACTCTGTTTAACCCTGGTGATTTTCCTCTCTTGTTATTATGGATAGAACTGCATAGAAGACTCCTTATATAACCTTGTTCTATTCTCCTCACAGACATTTTCCATGCAGTTGTTAGGACAACTCTGCCCAGCCTGTGCAAAAACTGCACACACATTCCTTCTGCTAGTTTTTTCACTTCATTTTGGCTCCATGAACAGTAGCTTGTTCTTCTACTATCTGAGACCCTCCAGCTTGCTCTTCTGAATGCTGTGGCACAGAAGAATCCTCAGGCAAACTAGCTATCTCCTTTGCCATCTGAGCTTTTTTCTCCAGCAGCTTATTTCTATTTTTACAGATAAGACAATAACTTTTTAGCAAGACCCAGCCTCTTCTGTACCCTCCTGCCTGTTGTTTGCCTAGTTCTATGGGTATTCCTTGCAAGCATCTTTCCAAATCTCTGGGTTCTCCCTTCTGTAGCCTCAGTTCCCAGTTTTCACAGGGTCCTGTGCTTTTTGCCCATTCTCTTGCTAGAGAGGAACAAGGCAAATTTTCCCATACTGGGATAGCCATTTCTCCCTCTAAAGCCTTCCTGCTTCCAAATAGATGCCTGACATTTTGTGATTCTATCTTCATCGCCAAATGTAACAGTAATGCAATATTCACAACACCAATGGTGGTTATGAATATGCTGGTATAGTTGTGAATCACAAAATGTGGCAGACTCTCCACACAGAGGGTGGGACCAAAACCTTTATTCAAATTCCAGAAAATCAGGTTCCAGAACCAGAAAACCATGTCCCAGAACCAGAAAACCAAAGTCATTACAGTAGCCACAAAGTTGATACACAGCGTTAATGCAGTGAATACCCACATTCCCCAGCCTTCACAAAATAGGCTCCCTCAAGCAGGGATCCTCTTCTCTTACTCAAGGTAGCTCCTCATCCTAGTTCTTGGAAGTTCTTAGCAGAAATTCCCAAAAGAAAGGTCTCAGAAGAAGTTCCTAGAAGAAAGGTCTCAGCAGAAGTTCCAGCCTCCAGATGCTTACCCCAGGAATTTTGCCATTCCCAACTGAGGCCTTTCTTTATATATGTCATAGCTCCTCCCTATTCTGCCAATTCCTGCTACATCAGCAACTTCCTCCTAAGGTGTTAACTACTTCTGTGTTAATTAAATAGCTTAAACAAGGTGTTAACTAGAAACAAAGTGCTAAGTACCTGCTTACTTGGCAGTGCAAAGGGGCATAGGAGATATTCAGATTCCATTAACATTACAGTCACTTGGTCAACATCAGGCAGCTGGGAAACATTTAGACCAAATTTGAACTTATAGCTTCCTGAATTCAGGCCTAATGCTCTATTGACTATGCTACCTAGCTTCTACAAAATCAAACTGTATATAGCATTATTTTATCCTTTCTATATGTTTTCTTAGGTTTGTAAAATCAACTATCTCCTCACCATACTTCTAACCCACTGCCTCACTTCCACCCCTCCATATCCCCAACCTCCTATGTGTAACAGCAAGCACCCTAGCATACCTAGGGCGGCTACTAGCACAGGTTCTTAGATCTGCTTTTCTAAAGGAAAGCAACTCAAAATGGGTTAACGGTTTCACTTTAATCAATCAAACATATATCATTTACCTAGT
>JAQQSV010015645.1:0-12019 GCA_028646515.1 Pseudochirops corinnae | reverse complement strand
AAAAAAAAAAAAAAGAATGAACCACACAGACTCACAGATATAAAGCTGGAAGGGACTTTAGAAACTATTTAACCTAATCCCCTCATTTTGCAGATAAGGAAACTATGGGTCAAAGAGTGCCTTATCCAAGTTCATCCAGCTAATGAGTGGCAGAACTAGTATTTAAAACTACATCCTTTGGGCTTTAGTAGCCAAAGACTGTTGATGACATGAAACTGTCCAAACCTGTTCTATAACAACAGAGCATGAGACAGTGCATTTCTAGTCTCAAAGTTGGAAAAGTCTGGTAGTGGAAAAAAAAAACCAAACCTTACATGGTGATGACAGTTTTCAGGTTCTTAAGGTTTTCTGCCTTGCATGTAGGTTCTAGGTAGAACATCTGATTTTAGATGATATCCAGAAGACATTCTCTTGGTGGACACTAGGACACTACCGTCTTCAGAGAAAGAAATGCCAGATCAATGTTGAAAGCTCTCAGGTTCAACTAGGCAGTGTATGTCTGAAACTTTCAACCAAGCCCTTCATTTTTTCCTTGAGGAAATGCATGCTCTATAGGTCTTGGGATCTAACACAAAAAGTTTTTTCCATGAATAATAGTGCAATGGATTTTTTATCATTCTCAAATGTTTTGAATACATATCATTTTACCATCACTTTAAAATTCCAGAGATAGTTTCTATTAACTGTCATAGTTAGAAAACAGGCAAGTATTTTGGTATGTAACATTAGCAGTAAGACATCGACTAATGTCCAGTGATCAATGGAAACTAAAATGAGAAAAACCTCTCATGACATGAATAGTTTAATTTACCAAATAATTAGTGGGAAATAAAACCCCAAATTTAAAGTGTGTTCATGTTATTAATGGGTTGTTTTCCCTTGTGTTTTGGTTCACATTAAGTAAAGGTGAACAATCCAATAGAGAACTGTGAAGGCTGAGAGGAAATGTGTAATAGAGAGTGCTAAGTTTGAAGTCACAGGACCCGAGTTAGAATCACAGCTCTGCTACTCACTATCTGTGAAATCTTGGGCAAATTTACTTAACCTTTATGGGTTCCAGTTTTTAAACCATGAAATGAGAAAGTTGGACTAGACAGTTTCTAAAATCCCTCCATGTTCTAAACATACAATTGTGAAGACAAACAATAAATCAATCCCTGATTTGTTGCATTTTCTGATTTCCTGATGCTAAGTAGTAAAAGCTCACACTAAAAATTTAATAATTGGCTCTCAGAAGCCAGTCTGAGCTGTCTTCCATGTACCCCTGGATGCCACTATCTAAAAGAAACTTTGAGTAAGGTTTAAAATTGATACTGCACTCATTATTTTCAACTCTAAACATTAAGTCAAAATATTTCTAGGGTTAATAACTAAGGACCTGATTTGTTATCATTCTGGTTTCTGTATCACTTGTCTTCACTCTCCTGGCTCCAACACTGGAAAATCAGAGTATGCTTAAATATACTCCATGTCATATACTCCTTCCCCTAGAATAGTTAGAGCCAGATTGAGTCATGGAAAGAGCCTTAACCACAGGGATGGACGGAATAGGGCCAATATTATGCAGCACTGATTTCTTCCTATTAGTACCTTTGCTGTCAATGCTGAAGTGAAAGCCAGGTAACAGAAAAAGAGTCCAAAGTAGGGAATCACTTAAGAGCCAGAATTAGACATATACAGAACCCACCTTCTCACCATGAGGAAATGTTCCCATTGGCTCTTCTCTGTCTCCTCCAAGTCAACAGGAATGCAAGCCAGGATGAATCTGCTCAGGCCTAGCTCCATGCACATCTATAGAACTTGCTATGGCTGAACTAGGCTTTAGCTCTATTAAGCCTGGAATATAAACTCCAACTCACCTTGTGATAAGACCAGATCTGTACTTGTACTTAAAAATCACAATTAAATGGCAAATGTTATGTGAGCGAAACTTTACTGACAACAAAGAATAATGATAATATCTTCTATGGTTATAACAACTAAGCTTCTATCTCTTCCAATTGATATTAACACGGTGTGTTCTATGACAATTTAACATCTTAGTAGCAGTCTAATAGCCCTACTAAATCGTAGACTGTGTGCCACCATAAAGACCTACTATATTAAAAATATTTGCATATAGCATTTCCTTTTTCTGAAAATTTACGAATTTTAATAAAGTTCCCTAGATTTTATGGCCCACCATTATAATTGTTCATAATACAGTGATATTATTTAAATAGATTTGAAATTACATGAAAATACTTTAAAGTGAAGTCTCATCTTCCCATTTTCCCAATACCTTTTTGCTGTTGATTTTTACTTCCCACCTAGAAAATGGAGTAATGCTATCAGATCTTTTCTGATAGTTGTCTTAGTCTAATAACTAAATATGGAAATTCAAATATGTAAATATGTTTAAAAATACATATATTCATATTTGCATGGATAACTCTGCTTGATCTAGTACTGTTAGTGTAATATCTAGAAACAGTTGTTTCTAGGTCAAAAAATACTTATCAGAAATGTTAACCAAACATTAAGATAATGAACAGTGATAATACTAGAGTTTAAATCAACAAAAGATATTTAATTATTTATTTGAAAAAATATTTCCTATACATTAAAAAAATATGAACCTGAAATATAACTAAACATTATTTTAAAGATTTGTTTTAGGCAATCTTCTTTCTTAGAATAGATAATTTGAACAACCTCCTCTTACTACATCTGTCCTTCCCCCATGTCTCCTTCTCCCCACTCCCATACATTATTATTTCTATTTTATTTGGATATGAAATTTCTATTTGAAAATACGGAAGGGTTATTTTGAATGGATTAATCAACAATATGGGTCTCAATTCTTCATTTTACTTAGTAAGAATAGATAATACCAAAAGGAAAAAACTAAAGAGTGGGGAATCCATGATATTCCAAAGAATAGAGTAATGTGATATGCCCTGTAGGATTTAAGCAGAGAGCTAATTTTAAAAAGAGATGTGACAATCATTATGCAAGTCACAATTTCTATGGGCCTTAGTTCTCCTGGAAAAGAAAGAGGTAGGCTAAATGACCTCTAAAGTCTCATCTTTCCCTATTGGTCTGCTATTAAAATAGCCACATGACCAAAAAATAATTTCTTGGGGGAGGGAGGGCAGGCAGAGTTAAGATGGTGGAGAAAAAGCAGGAACTTGCTTGAGCTTGGGTCCCAACCAACTCCAATACCTGTAAAAAATGATTCTAAACAAATTTTTAGAGCTACAGAACACACAAAATGACAGTGAAACAAATCTCCTGCTAAAGGCAGCCTGGCTGGCCAACAGAAATGGTTTATTGCACCCGGCTGGGAGCAGAACACAGTCCCACATGGGACACATTAGCATAGACTGGCAGCACAGACTGGTTGGAGCAGACCTCAGAGGACTGAATCACTGGCAGCTGTGGTGGTTTCCAGACTTCTCAACCCATAAATGCCAAACAGAAAGTAAAAGGTCAATGGGGAAACTCTGTTGGACCCGGATGGGAGAAGAGCATAGTCTGGCCCCTGTCGCCAGAGGTGAAGGAGTGGCAGTGGCTGCTTCCAAAGCTCCACGGCCACGAATGGTGGGGGGACCAAACGTCTGATCAGAAGGCAAATGCATGAATCTCTTTGCTGGTGCTGAGGAAGGATTCTCTTGCTTTGCCCTGCTTGGATCTGGGTTTCAGTCTTGGGTGGCAGTCCTGGGGTGAGAAGCACTGGTGTTGCAGAGCTTGTGGTGGCTGTGGAGAGGGCATTCTCTTCATAGTTCTGAAGCAGGTGCCTATAAGAAGCTCTGAGAACAGCTGCAGAAAACTCCAGAAATTTGGGACACTGCACTCTCTACTCTGTAAGCAAAGTTCTACCATGGCAAAGAGCTCAAAAGTCAAGTAGCTAGCTGGCAAGGTGAGTAGAGGAAGAAAAATCAGACTATACAATCTTTTTTTTGGTGGCAAAGAAGAAAAAAGCATAGAACCAGAAGAAGGCAACAAAGTCAAAACTCCTGCATCAAAAGCTTCCAAGAAAAATATGAACTGGTCGCAGGCCATAAAGGAGCACAAGAAGGATTTTGAAAATCAAGTAAGAGAAGTAGAGGAGAAATTGGGAAGAGAAATAAGAGTGATGCAAGAAAATCATGAAAAAATCAAGAGTCAACAGTTTGCTAAAGGAGACATCAAAAATACTGAAGAAAGACACCTTAAAAATAGACTAACTCAAATGGCAAAAGAGGTCCAAAAAGCCAATGAGGAAAAGAATGACTTAAAAATCAGAATTGGCCAGATGGACAAAGGAAGTTCAAAAGCTCACTGAAGAAAATAATTTCTTCAAAATTAGACTGGAATAAATGGAAGTTAATGACTTTATGAGAAATCAAGATATTATAAAACAGATCCAAAAGAATGAAAAAATAGAAGGTAATGTGAAATATCTCATTGGAAAAAAACCACTGACCTGGAAAATAGCTCCAGGAGAGATCACTATAAAATTTTGGACTACAAGAAAGCCATGATCAAAAAAAGAGCCTAGACATCATCTTTCAAGAAACTATCAAGGAAAACTGCCCTAATATTCTAGAACCACAGGGTAAGATAGAAATTGAAAAAATTCACTGATCATCTCTTGAAAAAGACCCCAAAAGGATATTATAGGCAAATTCCAGGCTTCCTAGGTCAAGGAGAAAATATTACAAGCAGTCAGAAAGAAACAATGTGAGTGTTGTTGAAACACAATCAGGATAACAAAAGATCTAGCAGCTTCTACATGGGCTTGGAATATGATATTCCAGAGGTCAAAGGAGCTAGGATTAAAACCAAGAATCACCTATCCAGCAAAACTGAGTATGATACTTCAGGGGATAATATGGACATTCAATCAAATAGAAGACTTTGAAGCCTTCTTGATGAAAAGATCAGAGCTGAACAGAAAATTTGACTTTCAAATACAAGAATCAAGAAAAGCATGAAAAGGTAAACAGGAAAAAGAACTCATAAAGGACTTATTAAAGTTGAACTGTTTACATTCCAACATGGAAAGATGATATCTATAACTCTTGAGACTTTTCTCAGGACAGTCAACAGGAATACACACACACATACATATAGAGGTATATGGATATATATGGATGTGTATGTGTATATATGTGTATGTATGTGTATATATATATATATATATATATGTCTATATGTATGCATATGTATACATAAACAGAAGGCACAGGGTGAGCTGAATATGAAGGGATGATATCTAAAAATTAAAATTAAGAGGTGGGAAAGGAACATATTGGGAGAAGGAGAAAGAGAGAGATAGAATAGGGTAAATTATCTCAAATAAAAGAGGCAAGAGAAAACTGTTACAATGGAAGGAAAGAGCAGGGAGGTAAAAAAGAATGAGTCAACTTTATTCTCATTGAACTTGGTTTAAGGGGAATAACATACATACTCAATTTTGTATCTTACCCTATAGGAAAGTAGGGGGGAAGGAGATAAGGGAGGATGATAGAAGGGAGGGCAGACCAGGGCAAGGGGTAGTCAGAAGCAAACATTTTTGAAAAGGGACAGGATCAAAGGAGAAAATAGAATAAATGGGGGGGGGTGGGATACAATGGAGGGAAATATTAGTCTGTCACAATATGACTATTATGGAAATGTTTTGCATAACTTCACATGTATAAACTATATTGAATTGTTTCTCTTTCCAGTGGGGGTGAGTGAGGAGGAAAGAAGGAAGAGAATCTAGAACTCAAAGTTTTAAAAACAAATGTTAAAAAAGTGTTTTTATATGCAACCAGGAAATAAGATATGTAGGCTTTCTATAAGATATAGAAATCCATCTTGTCCTACAAGAAACTAATGAGTCACAGGGTAAGGGGGTGAATGGGAAGATATAAAAGAGAGTACACTGAGGGAAAGGGTATTCATTATGTTTGCCATCTTGGGGTAGGGGGTTAGGGAGTGATGGGGAGATAATCTGCAACTCAAAATCTTATGGAAGTGAATGTTGAAAAGTAAAAATAAATAAATTCTGGAAGAAAGTTTTTAAAAAAATCATTTTGACTTCATAGGGATTTTCAAGTATAGATGGCTGAGACAATGTAGATAGGGTATGTGCAGAGTTTAGAGCCAGTAAAACCTGAGTTCAGATATCCTTTGGGATACTTGTTTATTGGGCTAGTCACTTAACCTTTTGTGTGTCTCAAGCAACTCCCTTGGATTTACCTGCGGAGCAATACAAGGATTTCATCATGCAAATTCTTCAAACTGGGAAAATCACCAATCCTTTGAGTAGTCATGTATGGGCTTTCCAAATACAATCTGCCTCATCTCTTTTAATAAAATAGGTATTTGGAACAATGGACTCAATTCAACTAAATAAGCATTCATTAATCAACCACTATGTGCCAGATATTGGACTAGGTGGTAGAAATATCAGCGTAATACATATCCTGATCTCAAGTTTATATCATAATGTCTGGAGAGACAAATATGGATATGATTGGTGGAAAGGAAAGTTTAAAAAACAGGCAAAGGAGAAGTCCAGGACATGTGCTATGAGAAATTTGCGTAGGGAAAACTCACTTGATTGTTCTCACTGGTGGGTGAAAGGAAGGTTTCATTTACAAAAGAGGCTTTCCTCAGCAGCGTATTAAAACAGCAAGAGCTTCAACAAATGCAGATCATAGGTTCCTATATTTAGAAATGGAAAGTGCCTTAGTAGCCACTGAGCTCATCCATTTTACAAATGATGACACTGATAGACACAGATAGGTTAAGTAACATGCCTAGGCACACAAATTAGTAAATTAAGGCAGGATATGAATTGAGGTCTTCCTGACTCATTACCTCTATAGGGTAGGGTTGGGAAAATCCATTTCAGGCATGCAATGACAAATATATACATATACACACACACACACACGTGTGTGTGTATATATATGTATATGTAGTAGTATTTTGACTGGACTTGTGATTTTATCAGTATTGAAAGTTTCTTTTAAGAAACTTTCTGTATTTCACATATTCTCGCCCAGAGCCCTGAGAATCACTTAGGATCACACAGCCAATCTTTCTCATATGTGGCATCCTGACTCAAGTCTACCTGATTGCCAGGCCAGCTCTGTATTATACCACACTCCTCCCACCTATATTAAAAATAGAGTACACTTAGAGATAATAATATTTGGGGAAATTTTTTTTAAAGTGACTCTCTACAACAATTTTTACTTCACTTGTACTAAACTCTTTTGATGGCTTTTGCTAAGAAAAAAAACCCAACCATTCCACAGAGCTTTCAATAGCTATATAATTTTGATGATGAGAATGGAAGTGATTTAAAGTTTTAACAAGTTTCGAGCACTGAAATTTCAGAAAGACACAACATCCTAATATGCCCACAAGTAGATAAATGAGTTAAAATAAACAACTTCACAATTAGGAATAATTAATAATAACTAATATCTGTAGCACTTGGTTTGCAAAGTGTTTTATGCATATTTTCTCATTTAATCCTTACAACAAACCTGTGAAGCAAGTGTGCTTGTTATCTCCATTTTTCAGATGACAAAACTGAGGCTGAGGGTATTTAAATGACTTACCCCACCCACTGAGGATTCAAGGCAAGATTCCATTCTGACTCTGAGACTCTATCCCCTGTAACACCTACCAATGTGCGTATATGTGTGATCAGCAGATGGTCGAACAATCATGCACTTGCATTACTGAAGAATCCAACCAGTCCAGGCACTCTAAATGTAAACAAATGGACAGAAATATCCAGGCTTTGAATCTACTTCTTTGTAGAAAATTACTAGTGAGAGCTATGTCTGGGATATGATCTCAGAATGACACTTAAGCTGAATAACTTTGGTACCCATAGGACAAGGATGAAGTAGTTACTAAAATCAATAAATATAAGGAAAGGAAAGGAAAACATAAACCAGACTGAAACATATTTTCCAGACCAAGATTTTTAAGTCTTCTGTATTTTGTCATTTGTTAAACCATAAATAGTTATAAACAGAGCTGCAGTTAAGGGTGCCTTTGTTTCTAACATAAATAAGGTATATGGCACCATTCTGTAAGTGAGTCAAATAGGACTATAAGTTAGCAAAATTACATGTGTCAATATATACACACATGTATGCACATGCACATATTTGTGTATATGTATTTATACATGTACACATATGTGTATGTATGTGTAAAAGAAATATCAGACTCTAACTGAAAGATTGTAGCTAGGCATGGTTAAATATAAGAAACATAAAACTCCAGAAGCAATAAGAATTTGGTTGGGAGGAGAAAAAGGGAAAAAAAAAAGACATTTTTACCCCCCCCAAATAGAAGTAGCTCCCTACAAGTAGTCCATATTTATTCTACCTACTACATTGAATCCAGTATAAAAAAACAAAATGTGTTTTAAACCATTTTTAGTATCCATTCATGGATAATCTTGTTTGGTTCTCACTAAGTAGGTTATATGTGGATGATAACATCCACATTGAGAAAGAGTTTTCCTTAAATAGTAATATTACTCTATCTTGATAGCTCTAAAGTAGAATGAAACAGAACAATAAATGAGAACAAAGAGCCTAAGATGTGTTAGGTTGTTTTTTTTTCACTAAAGGGAATGATATCTAAAATTGGTGCATTTCCTAACCTTCACAAGGGTAAATTTCCACCTAATGCATATTGCCCAGGCAAGATGAGAGTCCAGGGGATGACCAATGTTAGTTTCAAAGTCATGATTTCAAATGACTTTTCACCAGTTCCTTGGTAAAGGGAGGATTAAAAGAAATCAAGGTATAACTCTGGAATCCTTCAAACACTCTTATAAAGAAACCTTCTTTATGTAAAGAGATATTTCACCATAGGTTTCTAAGTGCAGTAAACAATTGCTCCCAGCTTACAGAGCCTGCAGAGGTCAGTATAGCAACAGCAACAAAAAATTACATATCTAACTGAATCAATTCTAAATTAATATCTTTAGATCAAATACTTATCATGCATATCCTTCATTATATTGAGCACTAAAATACATTTCAGATTAGTTCGGATGTGCTGTTTTTGTTTTATTACATCCTTTACAAAATGTAACTGTTTTAAAGGAAACCCACATTTTGAAGATCATCTTGCTCATATAAGATTATAACAATGAATTTAATTTTGAGGCAATTAAGCACTTTATTTATCTATTTTTTCATGATATTCAAACACTTTATATACCTAGGATAGGTTCAGAGATCTGACAGATATAATGAAAACTTAAATTGGGTGAGGGCACTTTTTAGGGGGTATAAAGTACATTTCACACCAGTCCATTAAACCCTGTGATTTTTTTGACATTAGGGTCTCTTTGCAGTAATATAATTGGATTCACAAATATATTGCTGAAATTCAAGCTAAGACACTTAAGGCCAAAATAAATTTTTTGAATAATTCAGTAAACTTTTCAGACTCTTTTTACAGCATTCTCCACATGCATTGCAAATAAGAATTTCAAACATGGGCATGGTAATGTATATGTACATGTGTGTATATATGTATATGTATATATTTATTCTCCTTTCATCTAACTATTTTTCCTGTCTTTTTTTCTATGCAAAAGTGAAGGACTGACACTTTGGATAACTACATGCTCCTCACTAAAAGTTGTCTTCTCCATGGTGACCTGTCAATGACCTTGGTTATGACATTGAAGAACTATGCTCTCCAGGGGTGAGAAGTAAGTCGGCTTCAATAGTTTCTCTGCTCCAGACATGTATAAAACAGAGACTGTAAACATATACGGTAGGCTTATTTTGGCTCGAGTTAAGCTGACACCATCAAACTCATTTAGCGTAGTACTTGCAGACACTATTACAGTATTAGCCTTCTCCTGAAATCCAAAAGGTTAACTACAAGCTTGTCTAAATCCAGCGAAAGTGGACTTTCTGTGGCACAGCCATGGATGGCAGCTACGTGGCAAAATGAGCTCCTCATATATTTAAACTTCAAGTCATTTATCCCAGCAAGGGTTTTCCTTGTGCCCCTGAATTCAACAATAAATGAACTAAGGGTAGAAAAGCAATCTTTAAAGTCCCATGAAGTGGGGGGAAAACAAACATACAAAAAATAAAGCCTCTTTTCATTTAAGAACTTTTTCTGAATGAGGTGTAGGTATACATAGAACTATGGGATCTCATGCAGAGGACGTATTTTTATGATGTACAAGCAAATGTAAGCAGTAGTTAAATCACATGTTATCTCCTACTTTCTCTTTTTTGTGTGTTTTATTTAAAATTTCAGTCTTCTTTCATAATCACCTTTTCTCCAATATTTTTACACTGAGATCCATGAGAAGCTTGTCATAAACCTGCGGAAAAAAGTTGGGAGGGAGCCAGAAGCCCCTCTGCATGTTCTCTTGGGGGCAGGATGACAGCAACATGCTCCCTGGTTAATTTTCTGCAACTGTACCTCCAGCTACATAGAGGTCAATAATTCATCCCTGGAACTAAGTTTAGTATGAGCTCCTCAGTCTCAAAAGGCCCTTGGAGAAGGCACTTTTATCCAAAGACCACACTGTGGTAAGTCTATTACACTGGGACAGTGGCTTGTATTTGAATAAAAATTTCCTGAAATCCTGCTGTCCCCTGGATGAAAATCTTTTGACCTCAAAATTGGAATGACAGGTGATATTCAATATGATAAAGAAAAACTGTTTTTCATTAAGATGAGAAAATGGAGCATCTGAAATATAAGCACTTGGAGAGTAATCATTTGTTCTAATTATTAGGGCAATAATGCAGCTTTGTTCATTCATTCATTTATTTATTTGTTTATTTATGTGTTCATTCATGCACTCGTTATTTATTTATTTTTATTTTTACTAATGAGGCTCCAGAAATGGGGTCTTGAACATTCTTAAAGATAATATAGCTCAAAGTCTATATTTTAGGGATAAAGAAAATGATGTCCAAAGAGTTAAGCGACTTATCTGAAGTCATGCAGTTAGTAGGTGGCAGAGTCATGATATGAATGGATTTTTTTCCTTACTCCAGTTCCACGGCTATTTCCAAAACACCATGTTACTGGACACATTCATTTGTAAGGGTGAGGAGGGAGAACTCCTGGCTGAGGAAGTGGAACTTCAAATGGAGCAATGTTCCATGGTATCCCCAAACCCATAAGCTCATAGAATTAAAGGAAATCTTTGAAGTAAGTTAATCCACTCTTTTAATTTTAAATATGAGGGATCTGAGGCTTTCAGATATTATGTCACTTACCTAAGATCATACTCCTAATAAGCATCTCAGGAAAGATTTGAACTTGGGTCTTTCTGACTTCAAGCCCAGTGTTTGAACCACAATATCATGTTGCCTTTCAGTTAGGAGCAAGAGCTTTGTTCCTTACCTCCTCTTCCTTGCAGGAGACATTGGGCTTCCCCATAGCCAAAGAAGATACCCTGGGGTCTTTTGAAGTAGGAAAAAAAATATACCTATGTATATGGTGTCTCTCTACCTCCATCCTGCAAATACAAATCCCTGAAAGGGAATATATTGCAATATCAAAAAGGAGTCAGTTAATATATTCTTCTAATATTCTCCTGGATGTGCTCTTTATCCCCTTGTGAAGGCCTTCCCATAGGCTCAATTTTAAGGGACCATTCTGTTGGTAAGCACCACCCATTTGGAATACTCCCTTCATTTCAGAGAGAGGTGTCCTAAGTCACTGTCATTTAGTATTCAGTCATCTGAACGCTAGGCTTAGTCAGCTGATGGTGAAGAGTGGTAGCCTAAGTGTTGACCCAGTCAAGCGTGGGGCTGCACAATTGTAATCCTGGATACAAGAGGAGCTGAGGATGGTGGATCTTTGGAGCTCAGGATTTCTGAGCTGCAGTGGGCTAAGCTGATTGGTTTTTTTTTTTTAAATTTTATTATAGTTTGCATCATTCATTTCCACAAGATTTTGAGTTACATATTTTCTCCCCCTCTTTCCCCTACCCACCACCCCAAAGCAGCCATCCCAGTGTGTCCCCCCTCCCCCAGTC
>JAQQSV010015644.1:0-12019 GCA_028646515.1 Pseudochirops corinnae | reverse complement strand
TACATGATTGCATGCCACCATGGGGGGGGGGAGGGAGGGGAGAAAATCTGAAACTGAAGTGATTGTGGAACTGAATCTTGTAAATTAAAAGTAAATGAGCAAATAAATAAATAAATAAACAAACAAACAAATAAATAAATAAATAAAAAAGAAATGTCAGGGTATGAGGGGGTTTGCCTAGAAAAATTCGATCACTCAAACCTTTTAGTCAAAGTAGTAAGGTTTATTATAATACGAATAAAATGGGCCAGATTCCTAATGAATCTGTGACATGATGTGGGTGAGATTGATACTTATATACAAAAAATTTTGCTGAGAAGATTTGAATGGGATTAAGGAGTGGTAAATAGCCTGGGGTGGCTCATTTGTGACAGTGAAAGGAGTTAAGTAATCTGGGGGTGAGTGGAGAACCATAATGAAAGAACTATTGAGTTTCTAGGTGGGATGGGCTGCTGAAATGTGTGGGAAAATTCAGGGACTGGGTTGCTGAAATATATGAGAAAATTCATGGTCCAGGTTCCATCACCCCATCAAAATCATAGTCACTACATTTCTGTGGAATGATTTCCACTGGCAGTCATATGTTATGTCCCTGCAGATCTCTGTCTCCTCCCTCGTCCTCCTCCCCCTCCTCCTCCTCTTTTTCTTCCTCCTCCTCCTCCTCCTCTTCCTCCTCCTTCTCGTGTCTCTCTCTCTCTCTCTCTCTCTCTCTCTCTCTCTCTCTCTTTTTCTCTCTCTCTCTCTCTCTTTCTCATAGACATACACATGCACACACACAAACACACAAAGAGAGGCAGGCAGAAAGAGAGACAAATAGAGACAGAGAAACAGAAATAGAGAAAGAGAGAGCTAGAGACAGAGACAGAGACACTGATCTATTCTTTTGCATCGGGACCTATACTATTGGGGAAAGTTAGTCTTCCTCTATATGTTCCATTTCAGCCTTTAGAAAGAACATTGGGAAGCCTTAAACAAGATTACTATCTTTTCTAATGGATCATGGAAAGGCTTCAGTGCCTTGAGTAAAGGATTTTTGCTATAATTCTCATGGGTCAGTGTATTCTGCCTGTGATTCAACTCAATTCAAATGACTCTTGTCATTCCAAAGAGAGCAAGATATTAACACGAAACTTCCTGATCACTTAACCAATAGAATTACAGTAAATCTATCTACTTTTTCTGAGGGACATATTGTTTAAAAGTACAGCACATTCAGAGTGAAATTGAGTAACTGGCACTGAACACAAAGGTTTCATTACATTGGGAACTGTGTTGTTTGTCTCCTTTGAATAAGAAACTTCAACACAAGGAAAAGCCTTGGACAATGTATCTATGTGTAACATTCCTTGTATTGGTGGAGCACCTTCTTCAACATTTTTTAATTAACAAATGAATATCTATTGTGGATACAATATAGATGGAAGGAGACAAAATGTTCAACAGGTAAGAGTATATTTAACCAAGACTCATTTTCTTTCTTGAATTCTGTATATAACAATACTACTTGAGTAATCCATTTGGGAGTATTTTTAGTCAAATTAAGACTGTTTTCTATACTTAATTTATATTTAGAAAATATTTAATTTTTGGAAACCCTTATTTTGGCAAATAAATTTTCTTGGCTCCTGTAATGGTAATTTGAAGATCTTCCCTGCCCCTTAATAGGCCAAATGTAATCATATGGAGCCTGTGGTGGAGGGAACTTGCTGAACAGGTGGAGTAGAAAGGGTGGAGCAGAACCCAGAGGAAACTGAGAGTCAGAGCAGTTAGTATGGTGGGAAAAGAGAGTACACAGACAAACTAGGCTTGTGAGTGCTTGTTTGTTTGAAGGTTTTGGGATGGTGTTGCTCTCTGCAGTGTTATTGTGTATAGATTTCTTTGTTGCTACAATGAATTCAGTTTTCTGGTGTTGGGATTTGATTTTCTGGTGTCTGAATAAATGTTTAACTTCTATATTCTATATGGAGAGTCTGTTATATTTTGCAATTCAGAATTACGCTGGCATATTCATCATTGCTGTCAGTGCTATGAATATTGTATTGGTGATACAGTTCCTCAATGGAGCGTCAGACTTCGGTGGTAATAGGGGAAGTATATAAAGTCCAATAAATGCCCTGAATCACACCAGATTCTCTCTCTCTGTCTGTCTCTTTCTCTGTCTGTTTCTGTCTCTCTCTCTCTCTGTCTCTCTCTCTCTGGAATAGTTTCCATTTGAAATGATACATTATATACCCATAGAGTACAAACATACTTCCAAAGGAAAGCAAAAAACACAACTTCTATTCATTTGCATTGGGACCTATACTCTTGGGTCACATTAGTCTTCTCCCATGTGCCACATTACAGTCTTTAGGAAAAATGTTGGAAAGCCTTCAAGAAGATAATTATAAAATTATTTTTGGCATCAAGGAATATCTTCAATAATTTAGAATATTCTTTGAAAACATGTCTTTTGACTATAATCCTCATGGTACTTGTAATTCCATTCAATTCTAATGACTCTGGTCATTATATGGAAAGCAAGGAGACCCTAACATGGGCATCTATGATTCTTTAACCAATAGAATCTTAGATGAACTCGTTTTCTGTGGAATTGTTGTTATATCACTGTAGATCACAAACATGCTTCCAGAGGAAAGCATGATCTAGAACTTCCACTCATTTTCCTGCGACCTATAGTATTGGGGCAGGTTAGTATTCTACTACATGTCACATTACAGACTTTAGAAGGAATGGTATAAAGTTAAAAAAAAAAAGTCACTGTGTAGTCTATTAGAATCAAGGAGCGGTTTTAATGACTTGGAATGCTTCTTAACAAAGACATTTTTGCTATAATCCTACCAAGTCAGCACATTTTCCTTTTGAATCAACTCAATTCAAATGACACTGGTTATTATGTAAAAAGCAAGGAGATCATAATATGAGAGTGCATGTGAGTAAAAGAAATGTCTGGGTCTGCAAATACAATATGAAGAAAAAGTCTATTGAACAGGAATATGTCATATAACACTCCTTGTGTTTGTGGGATTTGTCTTGTTTAGCACAAGGATTTCTATGGTGGATTAAAAAGATAAAATATTTGGAATGAGACAAATCATTCATTGGGGAGGATTGAGCTTTGCCAAGACTTGTTTCCTTTATTTAAATCCAAATATAAAAATACTCTCTGAGTATTCCAGTTGGAAGTATTTTTAGTCAAATTAACCAGGTTTTCTATCTCAATCCATATCTGCAAAGTATTTGCTTCATTGAGAAAATTACCTGAATGATAATAATTCTTGTTTTGGTAAATAAAACAGAATGTAGCTACAAATGCTCGATGCTAAGATGGAAATAGGAAAGATATATGAATCCAAACAAAAGCCTTGAATCATAGAATATTGACTACATTTCTGTGGTTTCAAGTTACATTATATTATTATGTTACGTTAAAGTAACATTTAGAGAAAAGAAAAATACTGAATTCCCATTTCTCTTCATTGGCCATATTACATTCTTCTGCTATTGCTATTTTTTTGCAGGGGGGAGGGGAGGGCAATGGGGGTTAAGTGACTTGCCCAAGGTCACACGGCTAGTAAATGTTAGGTGCCTGAGGTCAAATTTGAACTCAGGTCCCCCTGACTCCAGGACCTGTGCTCTATTCACTGTGCCACCTAGCCACCCCCTACATTGTCATCTTTAGAAGGAGGAGTGAAAGACTTTAAGAAGGTTACTCTGAGTTATATTGGGCTTAAAGAATGGCTTAAATGACTGGCAACATTCCTTGACAAAGAGAATTTTGCAATAATCCTCACAAATAAGCACATATAGTAGATTCAAAGGTCAAACAAATTACTGGTACAAATTATTCAATAAGAAGAATTGAGCTTAATTGGGACTTATTTTATATATATAGATTGGCTTAAATAATTTGGGCATTACATACTTTTAGAGCAGTCTTTGAATGACAGCAAAATTAACAATGAGGAGCATATAATTAAAATGGATATGCACATCCAGGTAGAAATTGAGCAACTGGAATTGAACACAATAATTCCAGTTCAATTAAAATTGTATTGTTCTATTTTTCATTCAAATAATGAAGGAGGTATGTGCTCAAGAATCGTTTTTCCTTTCAGATTTTTTTTTCTCATTCCAAACGTTTTGCATCGATTTCATGTAGAGATATCAATTTGATTATATGGGTAAATTGAGAAGGTGCTTCAGAACCTACACACACACACACACACACACACACACACACACACACACACACAGCCATGGGTCTCAGGGCATCACCAGGCAAACAATCAAGGACTGCCTCCCTGGCACAAGAATCTTGGGACAATGTGCTCTCCACCATAGAAGGAGAGCTCAAATTTGAAAGTAAGGAAAAAGGCTAGAAAAGATGAGCAAAACCAAAAAAGAATCTGACTATAGAAAGTTATTATGGTGACAGGGAGGATCAAGATACAAACTCAGAAAAGAACAACGATGTCAAAACATCTATGGATAAAGTTCCAAAGAAAAGTGGGAATTGGATTCAAGTCCAAAAAACTACTGGAAGAATTAAAAAATGAGTTTAAAAATCAAATAAGAGAAGATAAAAGAAAAATTGGGGGAAAAATGAGAGTGAAGTAAAAGAATCATGAAAAAAGAGTCAGGGGCTTAGAAAAAGAAAACAATTCTTTCAAAAATAGAATTGACTAAATGGAAAAAGGGGTAAAAAATAAAATCCACCAAAGAAAACAATTCCTCAAAAAGTAGATTTGGTCAAATGGGAAAGGAGATTTTAAAAAGCTAACTGAAGAACATGATTCCTTAAAAATTAGAATTGGGCAAGTGGAAGCTCTATGAGACATAGAGAATCAGTCAAAATCAAAATACTGAAAAAATGAAGAAAATGGAAAATACCTCATTGGAAAAATAACTGACCTGGAAAATAGACCCAGGAGAGAGAATCTGAGAACCATTAAGCAACCTGAAAGCCATGATCAAAAGGAATACCTGTTCATCATACTTCAAGAAATTATTGAAGAAAACTGCCCTGATATTCTAGCACTAGAGGGCAAAATAGACATTGAAAGAACCCACTATCACTTCTGAAAAGAGGTCCTGGAATGAAAACTGCCAGAACATTATAGCCAAATACCCGAACTCTCAGGTCAAGGAAAAAATATTGCAAGGATCCAGAAAGAAACAATTCAAATACCAGGGAACCACAGTCAGGATTATACAGGACTTAGCAGTTGCAACATTAAAAGATCAAAAGTTATGGAATACGATATTCCAGAAGACAAAGGATCTAGGACTACAACTAAGAATCACATGCCTGGTGAAATTGAGCATAATCCTTCAAGGGAAGAAATGATCACTCAATGAAATAGAGGTTTTTCAAGCTCTCCTGAGCAAAAGATTAAAACTGAACAAAAATTTGATTTTCAATATCTTCTTAAGAGAATTTTAAAAAGGTAAAAAGTAATGAGAAAACATAAGGGCTTCAATAAGGCTAAGCTGTTTGCATCCCTACATGAGAAGATGATACTTGTAATTCGTAAGAATTGTTTCATAGGGTGTAGGAGGTACTTTTAGAGGGGCGTGTAGATTGGGATTTGGGAGGATGGGGGGAGAAAATGGGGGATACTTTTGGAGGGGTGTGTGAATTATAATTGGGAGGTACAGGAAGAGGTGGGAGAATTTTGGAGGGGTGGATGAAGTGAAGGTGGGAGAGTGAAGAGAGAAGATAAGGTAACAGGGATAGAGGAAAAAAGACTGAGAAAGAAAATAATGAGTAAAAATAAGATGGAGGGAAATTCATGAATAGTAATTATAACTTTGAATGATATGTTTATAGCAGCTCTCCTTGTGGTGACAAATAAGTGGAAATTGCAGGAATTCCCATCAATTAAGGAATGATAGAACAACTTGTGGTATAGGATTGTGATGGAATACTACTGTGCTATGAGAAATAATGAGCTCAGTGATCTTAGAAAGGCATGGAAAGTCTTGCATGAAATGATGAAGAGCAAGTAAGTAATTTTTCACTATTATAAATACAGAAATGAAAAATAAAGGATGTATGAAGAAAGATACTATCTATATCCAGAGAAAGAAATGATCAATAGAAGTATATATTGAATAATTTTACATATACATATGTGTGTGCGTGTGTGTGCGTGTGCGTGTGCATGTGCGTGTGTGTGTGCGTGTGTGTGTGTGTGTGTGTGTGTGTGTGTGTGTAGAGCCAAATTCTTCAGTTCCTCTGATAGTTATTTCAGAAGGAGGGTCAGTTTTTACAAGGGGGTATTGTTTCACAAGGAATAATAATCACTTTAATTATTCTATCATTTTTACAAAACTGTATGGGCTCTTCACCTAAATTTTGGAATACCACAATTTCTCTTTGATAATTAGAATCTATTACTCCAGTCAATACATGTATTCCTTGAACTGCTAATCCTGATTTAGGTATTATTCATCCAAAATGATTTTCAGGGATTCTCATACATATTCCAGTAGAGATGTTTCCTATTTCTTTTCTATCTAACCAAAAGTCCTCTAAACAATGTAAATCATGTCCTGCCAAACCAGATGTTCCTGGATATGGAGCTGGGACATCTTGCCTCACAGTCCAATACTCAATATTTGGGTTCTTATGGGTCTACTGTTTTTTTTAATTTGCAGATTTGGGGTTATCATTCTGGCTAGAGGCATACTTCCTTCCAATGATCTATTATTCAAATTACATAAAGAAGTAAACAAATTATTCTTCCAATGTTGATACAAATTATTAGAACTTAACTTCCTTAACTGTTCTTTCAATAATCCATTCATTCTTTCCATTAACAAGATGCTTGTGGGTAAATATGGAATATGATATATCCATTCTACATTGTGTAATATACAATATCTCTTCATTTCATTACCTTTGAAGTGTGACCCATTGTGACTTTGAATCTGCATTGGGGTTTCATAATATAGACTTAGGATATCTAGAATTTTACAGGTGTTTTTCTGGGTCACATTTTTATAAGGACAAGGCACTAATACACCTGAATAGCTGTCAACATAAGTACATATAAATTTCCATCCTTTATCTTGGGGTATGGGACCAATATAATCTATTTGCCAAATTTGGGTTGGAACTTTTCTGTTTGCTATCTCTCCAGTTACTACCCAAGGAACAGTTGGTTCCTTTTCCAGTTAACATATGTGACATTCTTCTGCTACTTGTTTTAACTATGAATGAGAGACATTAATAATACCTTGATCTTGTGCCCACCAGTGTGTGGCCTGGATGCTTAGATAGCTGGTTGTTTGATGGTCCCATTTTGCTAGTATCAGATCATCACCTGATGTCAGAGTAGGGACAATATGTTGAGTAGCAATCTTTGCTAGCCCATTAGCATGTGCATTATACTCACATTCTGGCATGGTGAAGGTCATATGAGTATCTACGTGAAAAACTGACAAGTTGATAACCAAAGACATGTCCCATATATCTTCCCATAATTCTTTGGCCCAGACTTGTTTACCATGAATTTCCCAATTTTTATTTTTCCACATGGACGTCCATATAGCTAACCCATGAATCAGTGAATATACGACACTGTCCTCCTTGTTCTGTTTTGGTGACTTGATGTACTGCCATAAGTTCCACATGTACTTTCCAAAGTCTGCCTAGTACATGGGTTAAAGGCTACTGCTTTCCAATGTCTTTGTGGCCCAAATATTTTATTGTGCCATCAGTAAATCCTGCATGTTTCTTCTGTTCTTCAATTAATCCATCATATCCTTCATCCTGTTTTACTAAGGACTGTACTAACTGTCACTTTGGTTCAAGGGGTGTATCATTCCCCTTAGTATCTATGTTTGCTATAAATTCAGATACAGCAGAAACTCAACTTTTGCCTGTTTTTGATCTATTTTGAATATACCATTTCCATTTAATTATGCTAGCCTCTTATGCATGTCCAATTCTGTGAGAATCTATGATACTCACTACCCAGATCATAATCAGGATTCTGGGCCTTAGTATCACTTCATGGCCCAGAGTCAGTTGTTCAGTCTCTACCACAGCCCAATACAGCTAACAACTCCTTTTCAAAAGGGTGATATTGAACTCCAGATGAAGGGAGTTTCCCAGATCAAAATCCTAATGGTACATTTTGACTTTGTTGTTTTTGCCATAAACTCCAGTTTGCACATTCATCCTCTACAATCACTTGTAATTCCACCCGGCCTTTTTGCATAGGCCATAAATCTAGAGCCAATTGTATAGCAGCTTTGGCTTCTTCAAAAGCTTTTCTCTGCTCAAGTCCTCAATCAGATTCATATTTCTTCTGAGTAACTTTATGTAAGGGTTTCAAAATCTGTCCCAGATGCAGAATGTGATGTAGACAATATCCAAATAATTCTATAAACTTTTGGACCTCTTTCTTATTGGTAGGGATAGGAAAATCCTGAATCTTTTGTTGGACTTGCAACAGAATCTCTCGCAACCCCTTATTCCATTGTATACCCCAAAATTTCATGTTTTAAGCTGTCCCTTAAATCTTTGTAGGGTTAATTTCCTACCCTTTGCTTTTCATATGCTCAATTAAAAGCATCAAACTCTTCACTTCTTTTGCATTTGTCCCTGTATTATAATATCATCATTATAGTGGGTGAACTGTACACCAGGTAGCTCTAATTTATCCAAATGTTCAGCCACAATCCTATGACAAATAGTGGGACTATGCAGATATCCTTGTGGCAAGCAGGTAAAAGTATATTGTCTGCCCTGCCAAGTGAAAGCAAACTGGTCCCATTGGGATAGTAAAGAAAGCGTTGGATAAATCAATAGCTGTGTACCAAGTCCCATCATATTTCTGGATCCTTCCTATTAAGGTGATGGTTTTTGGAACAGCCCCATACAAGGGAGGAGTCACTTTATTCAATCGTCTATAATTCACTGTCATTCACCAGGTCCCATCTGAATTTTGTACTGACCAATACAGGATTATTCCATCAAGTGGTTGTAGGGACTAACACTCCTTCCTTAACATATTCTTTTATAGTATTGGCAATTTCATCTTGCCCACTTTGCACACAATACTGCTTTAAAATAATTATTTCAGAGGGTTCAAGTAAAGTGCTTGGGTCCATTTTTGTTTTTTCCACTAACACTGTATTAATTCCTGTCTTCCATACTGCAAGTTGGCATCTCCCCTCAGGTAAATTTAAAGTCATACCTTTCAATATATCTGTTCCAATGATGTATTCAGGAATGGGTACAATTACCACGGTATATGCTATTTTAGGCAATTGACTAATTTTCCTCATTAGTTTGACTTGTTTGGTTGATATTTCAGTCCCTCCCAGTCCTGTGATGGTAACAGGAGTTCCATGTTTGAATTTGTCAGGGTTCCCATATATAAAGGAAGTCTCTGCCC
Organism: Pseudochirops corinnae; assembly: GCA_028646515.1. Classification (NCBI taxonomy): domain Eukaryota; kingdom Metazoa; phylum Chordata; class Mammalia; order Diprotodontia; family Pseudocheiridae; genus Pseudochirops; species Pseudochirops corinnae. The sequence goes on along the minus strand of JAQQSV010015644.1, from coordinate 2,606 downwards.
CAGTATCTATCAATGCCCTACTACAGTAACTGATCCATTTTTCCAATATATTGTCAAACTGATGAGGGGTTGGTAATCCTATCTGTGTATTTCTTTAATCTGATCTGGAGATTGGCCAATTCCCTATTCTCTCTGAAGGTGTAATGAACTTGGATACAAAGGTTCAGGAGGATCTATAGAGGCAGTCCTCATTTCCCTATTCCATCTAATATTAAGCCCCTTTTCCTGGTACATTTTGTGTAGTTCATTAGTTGGAATACCATCAATCTTCCAACATCTACCCCTACTCTCAATAGAGCAGTAAAAAATTCTTTTCTTGTCTATCTATTATGACTTTGAATCTGCTGGCTTTTTACTCTTCTCTCTTGAGGAAATTTATCTTTTCACCATTCTCTGAAGTCACTAAGCTGTGACTAGTACTTCTGAAGGAGAGTGCTTATGTCACCAATTAGTAGAATCAGAATTAGGTCCTTATAAGCAGGGGGAGCCATCTTCATTATGATATTTCTATGAGGAACTGTTAAGGGGATATGCATTTGCATCTCCAAATATGATAGCTGTTGTTCATTACCTCCTCCTTTAACTTTCTCATACAGTCCCTAAGCAAGTACCAGGGTCTGTCTCCACTACACCATATAGAATCAGTGGGATACATTTCATTGCATTCCTCAGCAGCTAAAGCTAACAGACTGGTCATGTTGCTACCTCCTTGAATACGGGGGACTTAAACTTTCCCCTTTCAGAACTAGATAAATAAATCCAACCAAAAAATAAATAAAAAAGAAGTTATGGAGGTGAATAGAATTTTAGAAAAGTTAGAAATGACAGACCTCTGGAGAAAATTGAATGGGGACAGAGAAGAATATAACTTTTTCTCAGTAGTACATGGCACTTACACAAAAATTGACCATGTATTAGGGCATAAAAGCTTCAAAATCAAATGTAGAAAGACATAAATATTAAATGCATCCTCACCTCATAATGCAATAAAAATTGCATTCAATAAAGGGCAGTGGAAACGTAGATAAAAAATTAACTAAATATTCCAATCCTAAAAAATAAGGGAGTCAAAGAACAAATCATAGGAACAATTAATAATTTTGTTAAGGAGAATGACATTCTCCTCAAATTGTGCATTTGAGACAATGTACCAAAATTTATGAGGTGCAACTGAAGTAGTGCTGAGGGGAAATTTTATTTCTCTAAATTAAAAAAAAATTAATTTGTTTATTTGCTTTTAGTTTATATCATTCAGTTCCACCATCCCTTGAGTTTCAAATTTTCACCCCTTCCCTCCTCCCAATCCCCATGGCAGCATGAAGTCAAACACTGAATCTACAAATACCTTCACATTAAACATTAGTCAGGATATAAAGAAGGATTATAACCAATGGAATGAACAATGGAAAAGAGGAAACAAAACAAAACAAGGAAAAGAAACAGAGCAAGTAGTTTGCTTCAATCTGCACTCAGACTCTCCAGCTCTTTTCATCATGATTTCTCTAAATTCTTAAATCAATGAAATAGAAAAAGAATAGATCAATTAATTAGGCATGAAACTAAAAAAAACTAGAAAAAGAATAAATTAAAATCTCCAAGTGAACAATGAATTGGAAAGGTTATATTAATAAAATTGAAAGAAAACTCTTGAGTTAATAAATAAAACCATAAGCTGTCTTTATAAAAAAAAAACCTCAATAAGATAGATAAACTATTGGTTAATTTAATTTAAAAAAAAGAGGAAAATAAAATATCCAGTATCAAAAAATGAAAAATGAATTGGTGGTGAATTCTCCACCAATGAAGAGGAAATTTAAGCAATCAATTAGGAAATATTTTGACCAATTATATGCCAATAAATATGACAATCTGAATTAAATTGATGAATATTTATGAAAATATAAATTGTCCATATTAACAGAAGAGAAAACAGAATACCTAGATAACCTCATCTTAGAAAAAGAAATTGAACAAGGAACTCCTTAAGAAAAAATCCCCAGGGCAAGATGGGTTCGCAAGTGAATTCTACCAAAGATTTAAAGAACTATTAATTACAATATTATATAAACTATTTGGAAAAATGGGTGAAGAAGGAGTCCTACCTAATTCTTTTTATGATGCAAATATGGTGTTATACTGGAGAAAGAAACCATAGATCAATTTCCCCAATGAATATTGACACAAAAATTTAAATAGAACATTAGCAAGGAGATCACAGCAGTATGTCACCAGGATCATACACTATAACTAGGTGAGATTTATACCAGGACTGCATGGTTGGTTCAATATTAGGAAAGTATCAGCACAATTGACTATATGAACAATAAAACCAACAAGGATCATATGCTTATCTCAAAAGATACTGAAAAAGCTTTTGCAAAATACAGTATCTATTCCTATTAAAAACACTAGAGAGCAAAGGAATAAAAAGAGCTTCCTTAAAATGATAAGTAGTATTTATCACACAATCACAGACATATCGTACATATGATGACCAACCTTGATAAACTGGACTATCCTCAACAATGCACAGCTAAAGACAACTCTACAAGCCTCAAGAAGGAAGGAGATACCTAAACTCAGAGAAAGATATAGAAAGACTATAG
>JAQQSV010015643.1:0-12019 GCA_028646515.1 Pseudochirops corinnae | reverse complement strand
GACTTTTTAAGGCATTCTTCTCCTCATTGGCTTTTTGGGACTCTTTTGTCATTTGGGTTAATCTATTTTTTAGGGTGTTGATTTCTTCAGTCATACTGCTGACTCTCTTTTCATGATTTTCCTGCAACATTCTTATTTCTCTTCCAAATTTTTCTTCCACTTCCCTTATTTGGTTTTGAAAATCCTTCTTCAGCTCATCTCTAGCTTTAAGGCATTCTTCATGATTATTGGAGGCCCCTGGTGGGGGCGCTCTGGCTGCACTCTCCTCCTCCCTCTCTCTCCCATGATCTTTCTTTTCCCCAAAGAAGGAATCTAGGGTTTGGGAGCTGTTCTTACTTTGCTTCTTATGCTTATTCTTACTCATGGTTGTTCAGACCGTGATTTTTTTTTTGAATCTCTGTGGGGCTCTGTTTCCAGAAGGGAAAGCTCTGTCCCAAATCTCTGGGGTTCTCCCGGCTGCTGTAGCTCTCAGGAAGAGGCAGGGAACTCTTCCCATTTACTTCAAGCTGACTGGATAGTGAAGACTCCAGAACTGAGGCCCAAGACGGCGATCCAGATCCAGGCCGCTCAACAAGAGAGCTCTTGGCCTGAGAACAATCGCTCAGTCCCACTGCTGTCTGCAGGCCAGGGGCGGGAAGCTGCAACATGGAGGCGGGTGCAAAACCTCTGCCTTTTGCTTTTCCGCTCTGGAGGCCTTTCGGCCAGACTGCTTATCTCCTCCTTTCGCAATCCCCACTCGCAGCTGTCGCTAATCCACTCACCAGAGGGGCTCCTCCCGCCCAGCCGCCTCCAGGGCACAGCCGCGGCTTCAGGCCAGGCTGGTTTCGGTGCAGTGCTGATATGGTTCCTTGTAGCTGAGCTGACTTTAGTGGGAAGTATCTTTGTGTGCGTTTTGGAGTTCTAGGATTGGTTTAGAGTCCTATTTTATGGGTATTTTGGGGTGGCTATGTGAGAGCTGCGATATGTTGCTGCTGCTATGCTGCCATCTTGGCTCCGCCCCCCTGCTAACATATATTCAGTGATTACGCTATGCCAGGGACTGTAAACACTTTACATATCTTACCTCATCTGATCCTTGACAGCTCTGGGAGGTTAGATGTCATTATTAGCCCCATTTTAGAGATGAGGAAACTATGGCAAACTAAAGTTAAGTGACTTACCCAGGGTCAAACTGCTCCTGTGTCTGAGGCCAAATCTGAACTCAGGTCTTCCTGATTCTGGGCCTAGCTGCCTCACCCTCTGCTTTGCCTTTATACCTCATCTGCCCTGAAGCTGAACCCTCCCATCTTCCTCTATCAGAAGGTGAGCTCTTTGAAAGCAAGGACAGTCTTGTGTTAGGGTTTAATGGATATTTGTCATTAATTAATTCAAATCCTACAATAACTTTGCAGTTGCACAATTCTTTTCACCTTCTGTTCTAACCCCACCCCCACCCACTAGCTTTAAGGACTAACCAGGATGCAAATATTTTTAAGGATGACTTTGGTTTTGTTTTAAACTCTACCCTCGTTGACATCCAGCAGCCCCCTGCAGAAACCATGTGGGCAGATTCCTAACCAAGTCAGCATTCAGAACAATCTCTTCTCTTCCCTAGGTTTATCATTTGCCCAAGAGGACAATGAGCTGGCCAAAGGCATCTAAATTCAAACTTATTCATCAGACAATTCTCTTAAATGACTCAAACAAAAAGTACCGTCCCAAACCCAAATATATACACTTCATTCTAATGATGCTACACAGCAAAAATGTTATTAACAGGCTTAATGTTGCCCTGAAGCTTACTGAGCCAAAATTTGGGGACAAAAATGCCCCTTTAAAAAACATTTTAAAAAATCTTCTCAGGGGCAGCTAGGTGGTACAGTGAATAGAGCACTGGCCTTGGAGTCAGGAGGACCCGAGTTCAAATTTGGCCTCAGACACTTAACACTCACTAGCTCTGTGACCTTGGATAAGTCACTTAACCCCAACTGCCCTGCCTTCCCCCCTCAAAAAAAAAAATCTTCTCCTCCTATCCTCCTCCCCTCCCCTTCCTATTAAGCCTTTATTTTCTTTGATTTACTTACTTACATTTTGCCATAAAATTAGCAAAAGGATTTATAACCTTTATTTAATCACAACATGGAAAAAAAAAAGCCCAGAAACCACAAGGCAGTGGGAAGAACAGGCATATTTACAAGATGTCTAGTGGCCCTGGTTCTGAGACTTATTTATAGTGATTGCATTGCAGTTGGGAGGAAGATGCTTCTGTTCTACAAGCCAGGCAATTTGCACAAACAAGGAGGCCCCCATGTGTTATAAAGCACGCATATATTAGGATGAACACTAATCGCTTGTGGTTAAACTCCTCACAGTGCTCCAGTCTGTTATAATTGCATCTATTATTCCAAATAGCATGTAATAGATGTTTATAGGAAGATTTCATTTTTGTACTCACATTATTTCTCATGATAACAGATATTATTAGCATTGCAATAGGGACTTTTTTTCTCCCTTCTGGCAATTAGAAGATTTTAAGTAATAAGCCATAAATCTCTCTCATGTTTTCAGAACTGGCTTTAGTCAATTCAATTGGCCACCATATTGCTTTTACATGATGTCTTAGGAGAAATCTAAGGTGGAGAAGTCTTATTGTTCATTAACTCAAATGGAAAAACCTAACACTCACAGCACTCCTCATCCCCTACAACTTTGAATCTCTAACAATGAGGTGTGAACTCATACTCAACACTAACAAAAGCCCAAAAGAATTTTAGGGGTAAGTCTTATCTTGCAGAAAAACAAAACAAAACAAAAAAACCAAAACCAAGTAGATTTGTATATTCTCACATCTTTTAAGGCAAGAACATCTTTTGTTGTTGCTGTTGCTGTTGAGTCCTTCATGCTACTTCTCTGTGACCTCAAGGACCATACCATCCATGGGATTTTCCTGGCAAAGATACTGGAGTGGTTTGTCATTTCCTTCTCCAAAGAGAGGATGAGTGACTTACCCAGGGTCACACAGCTGATGATTTCAACTCAGGTCTTCCTGACTCTGGGGGCCACCGCTCTCATCCACTGAGCCACCCACCTACCTCATCCTATCACATCCAAATAATTGGCAAGACCTGCATCTTTTATTGTAAAGTTCTACAAAGTGAGGTGCCTAACAATTATTACTCTATAATGAATTAGTGTGAGGGCCTCTTCCCTGAAATTTAGATATTGATGAAAACATGGAATAAACTAGTAGTTTGTCTATAAAACTGCTGATACCTCCAACACTAACAAACTCTCTGCTGGTTCCAAACAAGGCACTGCATCTCCCACTCCAGTGTGTGTTTCTCATTTTTGTAATGATGTTCTTCCACATGAATCAGCAAAAGTATCCCCTCCTGAGGCCTTTCCTGAGCACCCTAACTGTTAGCACTTCCCCTTGAGTTGTTTGGTTTTCTTATGTATGTGTGTGTGTGTGTGTTTGTGTGTGTGTGTGTACACATATTTATTTTCTGTATCCACTTATCTGTAGAGAAGGTATTTCCTACTATTAGATGGTAAGTTACTTGAGATCAAGGACTATTTCAGCATCCTACAGCCCTTTTGTACATCTCAAATGGGGTGTTCCATAGGTATATCAAACTCAATTGGTCCAAAACAGAGCTCATTATTTCCTTCCCCCACAAAAAACCCCACCTCCCTTCTTCTTCCCAATTTCCTCATTATCAAAGGAACCTCCCAGTCACCCAAGCTTGCAACCTCATCCTCAACTCTTCACACACCCTACATATTAAAATAAAACTCCTCACTCACAGTACATTATAAAACGGTCTTGTTTCTACCTTTCACAACATCTCTACTCATAGAGTCACTCATCACTTCTCACCTGGACTATTGCGAGAGCCTTCTATTCCATCTCCAAGCCTCAGTCCCTGCTCATTTCTAATTCACCATCCACTCAGCTGCCAAGGTGATTTTCCTAAAGTAGAGATGTTACCATATCACTCCCCTGTACAAGCTGCTGTGACTCTAGTTATGCAGCTGTCATTCATCCCACACTCTGATCACAGTTCACAGTGTGAGCCCGTCTTCTCTTCCCATCGCACATTTTCTTAATGATAGCTTTTGCTCTTGCTCTTCTTCGAAGTTCCTCATTGCCAACATGCTGGAGCTTGCTCATTCTCACCATGTACCTCTCCTTTGCCCTCTAGGTAATATTTATTTTTAATACTTCTAGTAACGTTGCATGTCATGGTTGCTGCATCAGTAGGCTACTGGCATCAAACAGTTTTATTTTCAGAGGAAGCTTAAAGTCATTAAGAGAACTCTGCAACTTCATGAAGGCAATCCAGCCTACCGTCCTCTTCCTGTTCAACTATGGGTTCAATTTGTCTATCTATACTGTCATTCTCAGACATACTGACAAAACTTTTAAGCTCTACAGATTGAAGGCTGATACAAATGTACATTATAATCTAAGCAACATGTATTTTTTTTTATCCACTTGATCATTACTGTATGAATGGTCAAGCCAAATTCTTGAATGGCTGGTAGATCTCTTCTGGAAAGCTCTGCAAAGTTGCTAGGCTAGATGCAACAATATAACATCATTCACAAAGAGGAATATCTGGAAGTCATTGCTTCACTCATGAGGCAATATTAATAAGACCTAAAAAAACTAACCTCAAATATTAAAATTCAACTATTGATAAAACATTACAAATTTAAATTTCAATGCTCACTATTTAACAATTTAAGAATAAGACCGTCTACAGTGAATTACAAATTTGATAGATCTTACAATGTAAACATTTAGTTTGGTTTAGAGAGAATATACACATATCATGCATACTATGTAATGTATAGACACAGAGTTACTAAAAATGAATATGAACAACACATCACAATTATATGGTATCTTCAAAATTAGTGGAACAAAGGCACTGCAGATGAATCTTTTAAAGCTGGTATTTAACATACACATCTGTGAGCCAGAGTGTTAGCACAGCATGGTGCATTAAGGGTTGCCATTAGAATCAGAAAGACCTGAGCACCAGCCCTGTCTCTCACTTGTTCTAGCTGTGTGGTCAAAGACAAGCCATCTCACCTCTCAGTGCCCAAGGCAGTTCTCTAATGCTATAAATGAGAGACCCCAGTGGAGGAAGGTTCTACACAAGGAATACCCTACCCAGATGGGTGCTGGGCTTGGAATTAGGTAGATCTGAGTTCAAGGCTGTTCCCTGGCATTTCCAAGCTAGGTAAAGAGGAGCAAGTTACTTTATCTCTAAATCTCAAGCAACTTCCTCAGCAGAATCTTACTTTATGCAAAGAAATCCTGACTGCTAGAAAACCAGTCATTTCAAATGATTATAAAAATGCTTCAGTTTGTATAAATTATATAAATGTATATGAACTGGTTCTTAATATTTTGGGCCTATGATTTAGGGACCTAGTTTAAGAAATACTCTTGGACTCTGAAAAAGCTAAACTTAGAAAATGAGGTTAAAAATGACACTTAGTACAAGAAGCAGTTTCCCAAATAGTGAAAGTTCAAAAGGACACTTTAAAAAAGGGATGTGTGTGTGTGCACGTGTGTGTATGTGTATGTGTACATGTACACATCAAGAATGTGTTCTCCTACTACAGCTAAGCAAATGTCTTTCAGACCCCTAGATGCCAAAGGATGAAAACCAGCTTGAAAACCAGGAAGCTTGGCACTGGCCCTGCTGTAGATCTCCTCTTTTAAATAGCACCTGTTTGGCCAGTACCTATGGTACATGAACAGCCCCAGTGGTGGCTGTGGAGGGCTACCTGGTTTCCAGAAGTGTGGCAGTCAGTACTGCTGATAGTCAGAAACCTTAACATTGAGACTGTCAAATACCAAGTATTTCAAAACCGAATCTAAAAAGTGATCCACTTTTAAGTGTCAATGAGATGGCCCTTTGGGGTATGTGGTGCATCTATGCTTTCCTGTCACACAACGATGGGTCCAATCTTCTATCTATTCCAGTCAGGTCAGTAATATTTTAATTTCATGAAGCCAAATTATACATCCTCATTTGACCTATCAGCAGACAGATCTGTGCTGTGTGAAAGCAGCTTATTTTATTATGTGGGATGTGCTGTACCAGATACAGTAACTATAGATATGGTCATTCAGCCTTCCCATGGAAGTATTTTAGTGAAGCTTTCGTTTTAAATGAGGACATAGTGGAGACAATTGATAAGCTCTGCTCTTGGCTAAATAACCTCATCTAGAAAGCAGAATTTATGATGGATCTGCACAATACAGATTCCAGTATAGTCACATGCCAGCTGCTTCCCAGGCTGATGGAGGCCTACTCCCTGCACCTGTAAACGACTGCCTCATGTTTAAGCCCAAGGATCCCACAGTACTCAGCACTATCTGTCTTTCTGGCATTCCCAGTCTAGTGTAATTAACTGGCTCCATGAAAACAAGATGTTAAAACAGAACGTTACAAAGGGACAATTAGTGTCATGGAAACTTCTAAATGGGTGATGGGCTGGATGACATCACAGCAGGGTTTTGTAGCACTAGAGGCAGCATTTGGTTCAGATGTGATATACATTTACTACCAAACTTTGCTGGTCATGGCAATAGTTACCGATTTTTTTTTTTACCCCTAAAGCAAGGGCTTTGCATGAAAATATTTCACCTGAACCCCACACAAGCATAAAGTGAGTTTTATAGCCATTATTTTCATATTGCAGATGTGGAAACTGAGGCTCAGAGAGGTTCAGCAACTAGGTCATGGGAGCAAGTATGTGTCAGAGGCACGATTCAAGCTTGTGTCTTCCTGACCCCAAGTTTAGGACACTGACCACTGTGTCATGCTGGTGGTTCCATGCTTTGACTAATACAACCTGTAAACAATATACAACAGAGGGTTCAGTACATCCCGGATCAACAAGTCACTTCTGTGCTGGGCACTGTGCCAGGCATGAAGACACAAAGACAAAAGCAAGTCTCCAAAGAAGCTTCAGTTCTGCGGGTGGGAAGGAACAACATGTACATAGAAAAGTGAAACAGGAAATCAAGACAAGCTAATGTGCGGGGAAACAAGCAATCCACGGGGCCAAGACAGGCCTTGTGTTGGAGGGGGCACTTGAAGCTTTCAAAGAAGTTGAGGATTCTCTGAGGTGGAGGTGAAGAGCAAGTGCAGCCTGGGCTTTGGAGGCTGGCCTATGCAAAGGCATGGAGGTGGCCATGGAATGCTGACAGGTCAGTGTGGCTGGAGCTGAGAGCCCAGAATGGCAAAGGGAGGTTGGGGCAGGGGCCTGGGGAGGTGGGCTGCAGCTGGAATTCCAAAGGCCTTAAAAGTCAAGAGTCTAGGGGGCAACTGGAGCTTCCTGGGCAGAAGAGTGACTGGACCAGGCAGCTGTGCAGAAGACAAAGAACTACGAACAGGGGGAACGCTTAGGAGGTTACAGCAGCCCCGCAGGCCAGAGGAGAAAAAGGATGGAGGAGAATGACGTCCTCTGGAAAACATAATCAATTGATGGTGGCTTCATTTCATTCCATATTCATGTTTGACGGTCTGTCTCCTCAGCATCTATAAGAGTACCTACCACACAGTTGGTGCTTAAAAAAAATCCCTGATGATTGGCTCAATATGCTTTTAAAACAAATAAGTGGGGGGTAAGGCAGGTAGTCACCTGAGCTCTCCTGTAAAACCCTCCAAATGCCTTTAAAAATGACTAAACAAATTCTAGAGCAGCAGAACCCATAAAAAGATGGAGTGAAACAAACTTCCAGGCTAAGACAACTTACAAGGTTGGCAGGAAAGGTCTGTAGCACCAAGCTGTGAGAGGAGTGCACTCCAGCAGGCCTGGGGCAACCTAACTGCTGACAGCTGTGGTGGTTTCCGGACCTCTCAGCCCAGAGACAACTTAGAAGAATAGCAGGAAGGGTCTGTGCCAGGATGGGAATGGAGTACAGTCCAGACCAGGAGAGGAGTAAACACCTCTCCTTAGATCACACCACCTTGGAAGAACTGAAAACTTACAGGCCCCTAGAAGTATCTCTGAAAAAGCTGTACTGAAACCCCTGAAGCCTGGGACAGCACACGCTCCACCCTGGAAGCAGAGCCCTAATTTAACCAACAGTAAAAATTCAAGTAATAGGCTAGGGAAATAAACAAACAGCAGGAAAAAAAAAATCTGACTACAGAATGTGATTACGATGACAAGGAAGATCAAAACACAGACTCAGAAGAAGAGAGCAAAGTCAAAGCTCCTAACTCTAAAGCCTTCAAGAAAAATATAAATTGGTCTCAGACCATGGAAGAGCTCAAAAAGGATTTTGAAAATCAAGTTAAGAGAGGTGGAGGAAAAATTTGGATGAGAAATGAGAGTGATACAAGAAAATCATGAAATAAAGAGTCAACTGCTTGGTAAAGGAGACCCCAAAATACTGAAGAAAAACAAGGGAACAAAATGTTCACTGATGGGACTGGATGACATTAGGGTCAAAGAAATATGCTGGGAGAAATTCATCTCTGACTATCCTAGTTCTTCCCTCTGACCACAAGTAGCTAAAGGAAAAGACAACACACAGCCAGAGGGTGAAGGGAAGAATGCTGAGCTTCAATTCACACAATCTCATTAGTTCTCTGGGCTTCATATCTGGAACAAAGGCATTGTGAATCAGTTCCATTTTCCATAGGACATCACCCTTCTTCTGTCCCTTCTCCCCTCTTGTCTAGTTGGCTGCATGGCCTTCTAATTGTCTCCCCTAGTTCCAGGCTTTCTCTTCTGGCCTCCACATAGCTGCTAGACACAGACCCAATAATGTCACTCTTCTGGGAGGATCAAATGATCTGACACTTGTGAAGCACTCTGCAAACCTTCAAGCACTATGGAACAGTTAATAATAACATATATTACATATATAACACACACACATACATACATATATGTTCACACATATATATCTTACTATTTGTCAGGCACTGTGGTAAATGCATTATGATTATGATCTCATTTGATCCTCACAGAATTATATATCATAAGCATCAATCAACTCATTTGCGATTTTCTGTATCACTACTGTCACCAGCAAATGATAACTGGGGATCTTTGGCATATATTGTTCTAAGAGTTACAGCCTCATAATGGCTACAACAAAAAGCTTTCTATTTAAATGGAGGAGCGAATCAAATGGTGAGAGCAAAGCAGCCGTCACACCTGTAGAATATATGCGTGACAAGATAAATAGTTATTAATACACACAGGTACCTAAACATATGACAATGGATTACAAGAGGACATAATATAATAAAAATGGAGGGGGGGGTTAGAAGAGGAGAGAAAGAGACAAAGACAGTGACAGAGAGACAGAGACAAAGAGAGACAGAGAGAGAGAGACAGAAAGACAGAAAGAGAGAGAGAGAGAAGGAGGGAGGGAGGGAGGAAGGAAGGGAAGAGAGAGAAGAGGGGAGAGAGAAGGAGAGAAAGAGACAGAGAGAGAGAGACAGAAGAGGAGCTAGAGAAAGAAAGAGAGGGAGAGAGAGAAGAGGAGAGAAAAGAGGTTAGAAGAGGAGAGAGAGACAGAGACACAGAGAGAAAGAGAAAGAGAGAAGGAGGGAAGGAAGAGAGAGAAGAGGAGAGAGACAGAGAGACAGAAGAGGAGCAAGAGAAAGAAAGAGAGGGAGACAGAGAGAGGAGAGGAGACAGAGAGGTTAGAAGAGAAGAGAGAGAGAGAGACAGAGACAGAGAGAGACGGAGAGAGAGAGACAAAGAGAGAGAAGAAGGGAGAGGAGAGAGAAGAGGGGAGAGAGGAGAGAGACAGAGAGAGAGACAGAAGAGCGAGAGAAAGAAAGAAGGAGACAGAGAGAGGAGAGGAGACAGAGATAGAGAAAAAGAGAGAGAGAGAGAAAACACAGTGCTCTGAGATCTACTGCTACTTGAATCAAGCAATATTTCAGTGGAATAAACCAACTTGCTGCATTCCATGAACTGAAGCCTAGGAAAGGTGCTTAACACTACTAGTAAGAAGGAAAAAAGTTGCCATGCTTGTCATACTAAATTCAGTGCAATTTAATAAGCATTAAATGTATACCCACTATGTGCTTAGCACTCAATTTGGTGTTATAAAGGAAGCAAAAGAAATATGACAGTCCCTGCTCTCAAAGAACATAAAATTTCATCTGTAGAGGAGACAAGGCATATGAAAGCAGGCTCCATGTGAGGTATATTGGTAGCTGGGTAGGTTGTGGATATATTCAGCTCTTGAAGAACATGAAAAATCTGCCTCGAATAATATAAAAATTTAAGTAGTCTAGGTATATATTCTATACATGCTATCATTATTTGTCCTATAGTATAAGCTAAGGAAATATAGTTGAAATAGTTATTGTTGTCCTTAAAAAGGAACGCACAAAACTCTCTAGTTTTTAAGAGCATTTAACTTAAAAGAAATACTTCCCAATGCTTTCATTAAACCCTGGGAAAGCCACGGCTACACCTGCCACATCCACCTTTGGCGGGGCTGCTAACAAAGTCTCTTGCTTGAATGATTTCCAGAACTCCAGTGGTTTTCATTTCAACTTATGGAAAAAAAATAAAAACACCACTCCACTGGCACTGAGTTTCCCCAAACATATGTTCACCCCCTGGCTCCAAAATAGTTGAAAAACCCCAGTGCTCTAGAGAAATGAAAGGGTGTTAACACTTCTCTTAAAACTAGTCAACACAGCAGCTAAACACCTTTTAGCTTCTATGAAATGTATATAACTATTATTGTCATCCTTTTTCCTTTCCACATAACAGTACATTTTTCGAGTCCCCCTCATTTACCTTCCTTTGGCCCCTCCACCGTATTTTCTTCCTATGCTGGCAAACAAAACAAAACAGGTGGCTGAAGCCTCACTCAATAGTAAAACATTCGCCGCAGCAATAGGATATTGATTAATTACATAGAACATTCTCTCCATGCGATATTTTGTCTTGAATGAAGACTCTATAATTAAATTCCTAAGTATGAGCAAGAAAGTCAGTTGTGCTTATATGTTCTAAAGTATACTAAAAGCAGGGACGGAGCAAAGATGGCGGAGTAGAAGCAGCAAGGTTCCACAGCTCCCACATAGCCACCTCAAATACCCATAATATATGACTCTAAACAAATTTTAGGCTCCAAAACTCACAAAAATACACCTCCTGCTGAAGGCAGCTCAGCAGGAAGGGCTCATCACAGCGTGCTGGGAGCTGAAACCAGCTGAGCCTGAAACCACAGTTTGGCCCCAAGGTGGCCAGGACGAGTTGCAGCTGGAGCCCTTAGGAGAAGGGAATCAGTGTCAGCTGTGGCAGTTTCCAGAATTATCAAGCCATAAGAAACAAGGACTAAGTGATAGGTCAGTGGAACTCAGCTAAATTTGGGGGAGAAAAGTGGTCTGGCCAAACTGCCTCCAGGGTGAGGAAGCAGCAGAAGCGGCGGCCCTGCAGCTGCCTCCATGTGGCTACTTCAGAGCTCCCGGCCTACAGACTGCAGGGGGGCCAAGTGATTGTTCAGAGGCCAAGTGCTCTTGCATTAAGTGTCCTGGATCCAGATCATGGTCTTGTGTGGTGGTTCTGGGGTGCGTTTTCAGTGAACCAAAGCTGCTTGGGGCTGCAGCGGCCTCCTAATAGCTCTGGGCAGTTGCAAAAATCCCAGCAATTTGGGACAGAGCTTTCCCCTCTGGAAGCAGAGTTCCATAGAGCTAAAAAATCAAGTAATTGACCAGCCAACATGAGCAGGCAAAGGAAGCAAAGTAAGACCAGCAATTGAACTTTAGATTCCTTCTTTGGGGACAAAATGGATCAAAACATGGAACAAAAGGAAGACAACACAGTCAGAACTCCCACACCAAAAGCTTCTAAAAAACATGAAGACTGCCTACAAGCCATAGAGCAACTTAAGAAAGATTTTGAAAACCAAGTAAGAGAATGGAGGAAAAATTGGGAAGAGAAATGAGAATGATGCAAGAAAATCATGAAAAGAGAGTCAACAACCTGACTGAAGAAAATAACACCTTAAAAAATAGATTAA
>JAQQSV010015642.1:0-12019 GCA_028646515.1 Pseudochirops corinnae | reverse complement strand
GTAGCTCAAATCCCCTAATCTGCACCCCACCCCCATCTTCAAACCTAGATACTTAACAGGTTTGGCAAGTCACTTGGGAATTTCTGTCTTAACACCCTAAGTCTAGGCCTGCCATTAACACTGCTCTCCTGACATACAGATGTCTGGGCCTGCTAAACATTTTTAAATGGCTGATATTCCTGGGTGCTGGGTACCACTAATGCCCCTACAAAGGCTGGAAGGCTTTCAGGTATGGAGCCAGTAGGCACCCTGGGAGTAGGATGAATGAACAAAGGAATCAATGGGTGACTACGCATTTATTAAATGCTCATTAGGTACCACATTCTGTGTGAGGCAATGGAAACAAAGAGGAGAGAAAGAGTCTCTGTCCTCAAGGAATCTTATCTTTAAATAGCTGGAGACAACATGTATATACAGAAAGACCTGGTAGTCACGAAACGGAATCTGTGCAGTTGGATGCTGAGCTGATCCAAAGGCAGCAATTATTATGCCCTTGCCAGAAGCAATAGTGACAATAATTTGATTACTTTTCTTAGAGTAAGTGGAGGTCAACAAGCGCAGATAGAGGAGTAAGTAGCAAGATGTCTAGGGTAGATAGCCGGAAGGGGAGGTACGGTCCAAGGAGAGGAACGTATCTAGTTTGGACCATCTGTGCTCATTCACCCACCAAATGGGGTAGCTCAGGCCCAGGAAGGGTCAAAGCTGAGTGTATGAACTCCCCCTGGGAGAGAAGGGGAGGCCTGGTCTCTGGAGGTCATGTTCAGACAGTAGGACCCGAGTTGGGGAGGGAAGGTGCCTCAGTAAGGCAGATGGCAGGTCACTCAGGGAAGGAGGATGGCTAGCTGGCTGCGATGGGAAGCATGAGATAGTTGAGGAAGGGACACACAAAATGATGAAGGCAACCCAGACACATACATATGGGAGAGTCACAAATGGATGCCAGCCTCCCCCCTTTCCCAGCATGATGAGAGTATTAAGGACAGTCTCAGAAGAGTTTCAACCATCTGATCAGGGGACAACAGAGCAAGAAGATTAATTTGCTCCTTCTCGGTTGGTGGTCTTGGTAATTGCCCAGATGGAGTGGATTGTAAATTGGGGGATTGGGTCTCCTGCTGATACACCACTGGGTAGGCACCACTTCACTTCTTAAAAGAGCTGAAAACATGACCGGACTCTAATGAGGAGCCCAACTCCAAGAGCCTTGTTTGGCTGGTGGTGCTGTCTCCGATAAAGGAAAAAGGAGAGATGTAATTCAGGCCAGATGTGTGGAAACTGAAGCCTGATCCTGAATAAACAAGTCTTCAAGATATTAAGCTCTTCTTGTGTCTCCAATAAGTCATTTGCATGCGGTGCAGAGAATGTTTCTCTGTGTGAATTGCTGGAAGTATTTAAGGAAGATATTTGAGAAGCAAATATTGGCTTCTCTTCTCTCCCAAGTTCATGGACTCAGAATGTCAGAGCAGAGAGGACCCTTAGAATGCAGACCACTAGGATACAGAACACTCAAGATCAGGAATGAAAAGGGCATTCAGACATAGAATGATATTACACTGGAGCTGAAAGGGGACAAGAACGCAGAACCTTAGAAGACAGAACGCTGTGTCAGAGCTGACAGGGACCCCCAGAAGACAGAATGTGAAAGCCAGAAAAGATCTTAGGACACAGTGCATCAGAACACAAAACACTGACACTTTAGAGATCATCTAACCCAATATTTTCACTGTACTGGAGAAGGTCCAGAGAGAAGTGACTTGCCCAAGGTCACACATCATTTATTTGATAGCAGAGTCAGGAGTAGAGACTAGCCTCATTATTAAGACCAGGGATTCTTTTGCTACACAATGTCACAAAAGAAGTATGTTATCAATAAAATAATCGATCAACAAACATTTAGGAGATAAAGCAGATGCCCTGAACAATATCAAGACTAAGGATGATTCGGGAAGGCAGGAGGGTGGGGAGGCCCTTCCACCTTCCCAGCCTTCGATGCCATCATTACTTTCCTTTGACCCCTTGGACAACTTTCTGTCCACCTGAATAACCCTGACACTCTCCCACCTGTTTCCCTGATGGAAGGTAAGCCTGTTGAGGGCAGAGATCGGTTCACTTTTCCCTTGTATGCCCAGGGCCAGCCCAAACCCTAACACATAGTAGGCACTGAAGAAATACTTGTTGGATTGGCAGTGATCCAAATTTTGTAAAAGGCCCCAGTGTGAGGACCAAAGCTTTGTACACAGCAGGTTATTTCTTCAGCAAACAAATGAGTGCCATTAGCTCTGGTTCTGAAAGGGACTTCAGAGATCACATATTCATTCTCCTTTTACAGAGGCCCAGATCAGCTGTGTCTGAGTCAGTCTCGAAGCCCAAGAACAACTGTCCACAGGTGGAGGAGGAGATGGGAGAGGAGGTTAGGTCAGAATGTTCAAGGCCAAGAGACGCTGATCCTCAGTGCTGGGGGGTGGAGGTGGTGGGAAGCAGATTGGAATGGGAGTCAGGGGAGGCAGAGGCAGCCTCCCTCACTTCGCCTCAATAGCTGGGGGACTCTGAACAAGCTCCTCTTTGGGGCTCAATTTTCTCATCTGTAAAAGGGGCTGGATGATGCCCCTTCCAGGTGAAACCTTCCCTGAAGGTCTGAGTGAGGGCTTCAGATTGAAGAAGCCTAAGCACTTTGTCTGCTTGCCAGCCTCTGCCAGCCACGGTCTTGCTGGCTCACTTAGAGTCCAAAAGGAGAGAGGACCAGGGCAGATAAAAGGGGTGGACGGCATTTTATTTCTCCTCCTTAATCCCCAATCTCCCTGCTAGAGTCATTAAGCTCTGGTGAGGAGAATGCTGGGAGGGGAAAGAGAGGCCTGAGGCTTTGTGGATTTGGAAGGTACTTAGCTTCGGCTGTGAGGATCTGGGGCCTGGGGGCCATCTGGAAAAGAGGTCAGGAATGACGGGCTTTTTCCCTCGTCTTCTGCCATCACAAGGGCCTGTTTCCTCCATCACTTGTTAAAGGTTTCTGTCCTCTGTCTCTATCCCCTTCACTTTATGGTGAGGCCAGGAAGCCCCCAGCCAGGGCCTCCATTGAGCCCAGAGCCCCTGGTGAGTCCACCTTGTGCAAGGAGAGCCCAAGGCTGCTGGTTCCTGGCTGTGTTGGCTGGTGTCATCACTCCTGATTAAGAGCCTATGACAGGGGATGTTTTTTCTCCTCTTACTTAGGAGGCAGAAGGTGACGTCATTAGACAAAAAAGAGCAGGAGCAGCAGGCTCAGCTCGTCTCTGCTCATCTCTGACTCTCACCACCCAGTGCCCACCATCCGGTGCCCACCTTGGGATTCCGCACATGATAGTTTCAGAAAGGGGGGGGGTGGTGGCCTCAACAAGAGAAGGCTGGGGGAGAAGTGGCTGATTGCCGCTGGTCAAGCTTCTATCATTAGAGAAGACAGTTCTTCGGGAGTGGGCTGGACCAGCAGGCCGCTGAGCTCCCAGACAACTCCGGAAGCCCCCATTCTGCGACTGGGAGGGAGGTATTCCCAGTGTCTTCTCCCCTTTGCACAAACAGGGTGCTGAGGTCAGACAAATGCCACATGCATCACTTAAGGTCAGATCCCTTGACCTCATCACACTGCTCTCCACTGCCTCTTGCGGCTCACCGAGACAAGAAAATAACTTTCTGGAAAATAATAGCGTGCTACAGATTAAAATACCCATTTTAAAGCGCTTTGCACATACTCACTCGTCTGATCCTCACAATTCTACGAGGATCCACTAAAGATATTATTCCTCCCATTTTACAGATGAACATACTTGGTCACAGGGGAAGTGAGAGCCAGGGGGTGTTTTTGCCCCATCCCAACAAGGACTGTTTGCCTCTGCGCCATCTTAAGCTGGCCCTGGGCTCCAGGTTTGGCCGGAAAGAAACAAGCTTTGGGAGGACCGCAGCAAGTTTGTTTGGTCTCCTGACATCACCCAAGGGCTCCAGGAAGGACCCCCAATGAGCGCCATGTTTGGGGCAGGATTCAAAGGATTCTATGCACTTACTGCAAGGATGGCGATGACAATACCCACGGCACACAGGACAGCGTCATTGATGGTCTCCCCCGTCTTCAATGGGTACCTGATGCTCTCATCATTGCAGTAGAAGCCTCGTCGGTAGGGCTTGATGGTACTGGTCTCGATGATGAGGAAGGGCAGGCCCGCTGTGGGAGAAGAGGCACGACACAGGAGGAAGGGAGAGGAAAGAGAAAGAAGGACAAGGTCAGTGCCAGGGTACCAACCACAGTAAAACAGAGCCAATCAAATGATTATGATCTTGCATAATCTTCAAACCACCTTCCACACACAGTTTCCTCCTCTCCTGAAGCCTGTGACCTTTCTCCTTGGTACCCTGTATTCAGCCTGGATGTGCATGCTTCTCCCATATCAGAATGGAAGCTCCCTGAGGTCAGAGATTGCCTCTCTCCTTCTCCCCTCTGTATCCCAGGTACCTAGCTAGCCCAGTGCTGGGCATACAGCAGAGGCCTAATAAATGCTTGTGCACTGATTATGCCATTGACTGGCACAGTCTTTGAGACCACAGGCTCACCTCCCCAGATGATGAAACGCCAGAAGAGAGAAAATGGAGAACTAGATTATAATCATTTATTAAGTGCTTATTGTACACCAGACAGCGAACTCTGACATTCCCTAGGCCAACCTCCTCATTGTACAGATGAGGAAACTGAGACCTGGAGAGAAAGAAATTGTCCAAGACCACACAAGTAGATTAAAGTAAGAGAGTGAACCCAGGCTTGTTCACGGGTCCTGGTCTCCTGTTAGCAAAATCTAAATTTTTTAGCACAATCTAGTTTTTATGACATATATTAATACAGGCCTTATCTACCTTGATAGGTGATAAAATCCTCTAGGATGGAGACTGTTTTTTATTCATCTTTTATCCATTCTGGAAGCTCACCCCAACCCTGGAATTGTCCTTTCTCATGATGGCCCTTTAAATACTTGAAGACAGTTCTCATGTCCCCTCCTGAGCCTTCCCTTTTCCACCCAAGTCTCCCCTGATTGGGTGTTACGGGCACTGCCTTTGGGAACCCTGCCATGCCAAGAGCCAACTCAGCCAAAGGTCACCCAGGGAGCCCAGCCATGCTCGGAACGCAGCTTAGCATCTCCACCGTCAAAGGTCAGATCCCAAGTATGTCGCCTTCAGCCAAGGGCGGCCTACTCAGCCTCCGAGTGATAAGAGAGAAGAGAAGCTGGGCTGGTCTCATCCCAAAGGATCCCACTCTCATAGAGACGGGGGGCACTGACAACACTCTGAGCTCTTCGAGGAGACTCGGCGAGGCTGAGCAGGGGCGCTGGAAGGAAGCTGGGGTGTTTTTCCTCTGGGTCACAGACTTGCTATTGTTGAAATGGATTTCTACAGCAGGATATGTTAAATATGCAACAGGCCACAAAGCAGGAGGTGGGCTGGATACCCAGCCAAGAGAAAGAGTAAATGGGATGCCATGAGGGATGGGCTGGGGGTGGGGCTCCGTGCCCTCTGGAGCACCTTCTATCCCAAAAGGAACAAATCTCTAATGGGAGACAATCCCCTAACCATTACATTTCCTTTCTTCCCCCAATTAAACAGCCTCCAAATACATCCTCAACTTGCAAAAAGCTAATTAAAAAAACTCACTAGGAAAAAATGTTCTTAAATAGAAATTCAAAGACTGTGGTTCTGACACTAACTTTGGTCCTGTCTCCTCTCTGGGCCCAAGCTCTTCCTCCATAACTTGTAGCTGCAGCCCTAACAAACACAATGATTATCATTATGACGGGGGGAGGATCCTGGCCTGACTTCATCAGCTTTGGGGGCCTCCCTGTATGGAAGCTCCTTCCACAGATACATAACACGCTCTCAAAGGGCTGTGTTTTCAGGGACTTTGCCACAGGTATTGATCAAGTGACATTTATTATTAAGCTCCTACTATGTGCTGTGCACTGTGCTAAATCCTGGGAACACATAAAGAAACAAAAGATACTCCCTGTCCTCAAGAAGCTTACAATCCAATGGCCACCATGTGACAGATGTTAAGTCCAGCTCACCATCTACTGTGTCCCAGTGTCTTTCATTTATCAAACCCCTACTGTGTGCTGGTCGCCTGGGTTCTGGATATCAGAGAACCGGCTACATCATACCCCATAATGATCCAATTCTGCCCATCCTTCGAGGCCTGAGCTGTCTTAAGTCTCCCCTTGTTCTGGGAGAGCAGAAATGACTGCTCCCTCTGAGAAGCTTGGCTCTCACTACAATCCCAGCATCTACCTCATCTCTCACCCAGGCTTGACATAAAAACAAAATAATGATGATGATGATGATGAAGAGGGAGAAAAAGAAGAGGAAGAGGAGGAAGAAGAGGAAGAAGAAGAGGAAGAAGAAAGAAAAAGAAGAGGAAGAAGAAGAAGAGGAAGAAGAAGGAGAAGAAGAAGGAGAAGGAGAAGGAGAAGGAGAAGAAGAAGAAAGCTAAGACTGTGTCTTACTCACTGGATCACTAGAGCTGAATCTAATATACTCAGCTAGGAAACTGAGGCCACTCAACAGTGGCTTCTGGAACCCAGGATCAGTGCCCAAACTGTAACTTCTTTCAATGACATTACATTGCCTCCCAGAATAAACTGCACACAGTAGGATGTCCACAAGCATATGCTGAATGAGTGAATCCAAATGTGAATTTAGTTGGCCAAGAATTGTCGGATAACCCATCTTGGTGTTAGAGCATTCCTGGCTAAGGAAAATACACATTCGCATCTGGAATGGTGTTCTGAACAGAATCAAGTCCAGAACTGAGCTACACCTACACGTCACATCACCTCCTTAGTCTTTAGCCTCTGGCTCTCCATCTCTAAAAGGAGGCTCATGGTGCCCTCTCCATTAAAATGGAAGATCACTGAGGGCAGGGACTATTTCTTTGTTGCCCCTGTGGACTGCACAGGACCTGGTATGTAATGAGTACTTGAAGATTTGTGGACTGATCTTTGGGCTACTGCCCCAGTACAAATGCTATAGAAAAGAACTAAGTCTTCAAGAGCTCGAGAAACGAGTTGTTAATAATGATGATTTTATTTTAACATCTTTTTAAGCTATTCCAGTCTCTGTGCTCCCTACCCAAGACCCCATCTGAAAAACATCAGAGACAGCCCAGCTGTGGTCAATTGCTTTTGTTCCGGAGCCCTTTCTGAAAAAAATAATGGGGTGGGGGTGGGGGGGCGGTATTTATATATTGTCACAAATACACAAAAGGATTTATTTGGCTTAATTCTTTGGATTTATTTAAATTCCATTGTTATTTGCTTTTGTGACCCCTAACTGCTTCCTGTTAGAGCAACAATTTACTTTATCAAATTTATATTGGCTCACGAAAGAAATAAAAGCACCAGGTCTCATTATTGTGCCTGACGTTTCAAAAGTAAACAGAGTGAGGCTACAAAATGCTGGTACCTTTCAGCATCATATCACCCCAGGGAAGAACGAAAAGAGAAAAGCAAGAGAAGAAGGGATGGATGAAGGAATGGAGGGGGAGAGGGAAGGAGGAAGGCAGGAAGGAAGGAAGGCAGGAAGGAGGGAGAGAAGGAGAGAGGGAGGGAGAGAGGAAGGAAAGAAAGAAGGGAGGGAGGGAGGAATGGAGGGGGAGAGGGAAGGAGGAAGGAAGGAAGGCAGGAAGGAAGGAAGGAAGGAGGGAGAGAAGGAAAGAGGGAGGGAGGGAGGAAGGGAAGAAGGGAAGAAACAAGTATTTATTAAGCACCTCCTACCAGCCAGTCACTATATCTCATTTTGTAGGCTGATTGATTGATGTCATATTGACACACTGCTCTAAGGTCTGCAAAGTTTTACATACACACACACACACACACACACACACACACACACACTCGGACACACACACACACACACACGCACTCACACACACACAGACACACACACTCACACAGACACACACACATACTCACACACACACACACACACACACACACACACACATATATGATATTAATCAATCCTCCCCAAACCCTATGAGGTGGCCCACTACTATCATACCACTTTACAGATGCAGGGACTGAAGCTCACAGGTGAAGGGAGTGGCCCCGTCACAGAGCACTCACAGTGGGACTGTAGCTCAGGTCCAGGACTCTAGCTAATGAAAGTGACAGTAACCCTGTGAGGTTATCAGAGTGGAAAATATTATTTTTTTGTTTTGCAGATGAAGAAACTAAGAATCAGAAAGTCACGCTGTTCATTAAAAAAAGAAGAAAAAAACCCTCATGTTTAAACTGGCACACGTAAGGTTTACAAACAAGCTTTCCATGCAGCAGCCCTGTGGGGTAGAGGGGCTGGCAGTTTCCTTTCAGTACAGGGCCTCGAGATGGACAGATGGCCTGAGAAATCCTCTAGTCCACCAGTTCTCAACCTTCCTAATGCCCCAACCCTTTAATACTTGTATGTGGGCGTGTCTGCATGTGGGCAGACCCGCTTGGAGATGATAGAGCCGTGTCTCATTTCCTAAGACCATCGGAAATATGTGTTTTCTGATGGTCTTGGGCGACCCCTGTGACACCTGTGAAAGGGTTGTTTGACCCCCAAAGGGGTTGCGGCCCACAGGTTGAGAACCACTGTCTAGTCCAACCATATCACTTTAGAGACAAGGACACTTCCTTCAGAAGTGAAATGATTTATGCTAGGTTTTCCCCCTTCCCCAGGACAGCAGCCAGGATGTGAACCTAGATTTCCAGCTCCCAGCCTCTTTCCATCACACTGCCCTTCTCTGAGCAAGTGGAAAAGCTGAGACTGTCCTCATCCTTCTGATTCCAGATCGAGAGCCCTGTGCATCAGCCAGGCTGCCAATCACTGGGAAGGAGCCTGGACCGCCAAGTTTTTCATACTGGGAGTGGGGGGGATGCAGCTTTCTAACCCGTCCTCATTGAGCTACCTAAGTGTCTGAAACCTGGCCAAGCTGACTCCCAAGAACAGCTCTGAGGCCAGAAACTGGATATTCATAGTCTGCTTTTAAAATCCTCACATCATAATGAAAAAACACAGCTCCAACACAGAGGAGCTGCCTCGGTCTCTCTCTGGGGCCTTCGGGCCGAAGCCATAGACCTGGGGGGAGGGGGGACATTTGATGGCCGGGCCACAGCTCCTCACATACGTGGCTTACGGCCGGGGAGCCAGCTCCTCTCCTTGGGTAATAGCTTTCACATGACAGGTCTGTAAAACACATGTTCCTAGAGATGATTAAACCCGCCTAAAAGCTGAGCGAGCCCGGAGAGAAGAAATGTCTGGCCTGTCCCTCTGCCCTCTCGAAACCCAAGCAGAAGCTGTTATTTTTTCTTCTTATTTTCTTCCTTTCCCACCTCCCCCACCCCACCCCCATCTCCTCCAAATGGGACTTGGGTGTTTGAGCCTCCAGCAGAAGAAAGACTGGGCTTTAGGGCCTTCTGCTGTGTTCTTCCTCTTGGCAGCCCCAGCAGCCAGAGACTTCTCTTGGTTCTCACTCTCTCTCTTTCCATCACTCTCGTGGCTATTTATTTGCTTCTCTCTCCCTCTCTCTCTCTCTCTCCCTCTCTCTCTCATTCTCTCCTTCTCCCTCTCTCTCTCCCTCCCTCTCCCTCTCTCTCTCTCTCCCTCCCTCTCTCTCTCCCCCCCCTTTTCCTCCCCATCTGTCTCTCTTCTCTGTCTCTCTTTTCTCTCCTTCCCTCCCTCCCTTCCCCTTCTCCCCCTTTTCTCATTAAGATTTGTGCTTTAGATATGGGGTCTGCCAATCCAATCTTGACATCTCTCCAATTAAAGGGTAACCTCAGATCTCCCTCTTTGATAGGAGAGGGATACATATGGTCCTTCATGGCTGTGGGAAGGCGCCCCACACTGGGCCCCTCAAGAGATTAGAGGTAGGGCCTACTCTTTCCAAGGATGAGCCTCAACTCCCAGCTTCCAAAGGGGGTGTCCATCTTTATCATTAATGAGACAGGCGAAGACAATACTTCCACCATCATGCTCTGGAGACAGGGAGAGCTGAGCATCTGGGTCTCAGGGTCTAATATTTCTTCCTACTCTTGGCCTTCAGAACAGTGACTGGTGGACAGACTGTGGACAAAAGAACACCAAAATCCCATTTCCCTGAGTCACTTTTTTCTCCTTTCTTCTGGCATAGCAGGATTTAGGAGTCTAAGAGAGCTGGGTTCAAATCCCTTCCATGACGCTTGTTTGACATGTGACCTCACCTGTCTAAGCCTCAACTACTTCATCCATAAAATGGGAATAATAGTGCCTTACAGGGCTATTGGTAGGAAGAGATGAGATAAGGCAGCATGGTGCAGCAGAGGTGGCACTACATGAGATATCAGGAGGATGCGACATGCGCCTGCCAGCTGTTGGAACCCGAGCAAATTATTTAACCTTTCTAGGCTCAGTTAGCTCATCTGTACAATGCGGGCAGTAACTGGGCACTCTCTGATGCCCCTTCCAACTCGATGATCCTATCTTGGGGAGGGTGGTAGCTTTAAAGCACCATGCAAATGGTCATCACTGTTCTGTGCTCTTTACTCTGTGGCCAAACCGGACTCCTTGCCGCAGCCTCAATGTCCCCTTCCTACTTCTCACCTTGAATATATCAGGAGGGCCCCCCTCCTGTGGAGCAGTAAGGCTGATAAAGCCCTCTGCTCTCAAAGGGCCCACGAGGGAGGCAAGAGATATAGTATTAACATTCCATTTTATAGATGAGGAAGTTGGGGCTCAGAGATGATATGACTTGCTCAGGTTAACACAGCTAGTCTTCCTGCATTCAGCCCCCATCCTGGAACATCCCTACTCCCCTCCCCTACACACACACACACACACACACACACACACACACACACACACACACACACCCTTCATAAAGGCTTTATTGCTCTGTCTCTCCACTTATCTGTGTGTGTATATGTATATCTACCTATATGTAGAGATATTGTCTGTATCTAACTCTGGGCCTGAGTTTCTTCCTTTGGCATTAGTGGATAACAAAATTCAAACTCAGGGTTGTTGGAAGGAACACGGGGGCAGCCATTATCTCCATAGCAGGACCTATGGATACAAAATCCCCTCCCTACAGCTTGGGGGATTCTCATGGCATTTCTGGGAGGAAGCAGGATCAGAGCTGGGAGAAACCTCCGAAGTCAGCTTGGCCAAATCTCTTTTTTACAGATCAGGAAACTGAGGCCCAGAGAGGTGGCCTCTATCATGGCCAAGCCTTCAAATCCAGTTCTCCCTCCCATGTGCCGAGAGGCCTCTCCCACATATCACAAGTGCCAGGGCCCCTGGCCTCCCTGCCAGCTTTCCTGCTGTCCAATCCCAGCGCTCTCCTCACCACATCACGTTAGAGAGGCGGCCATAAAGAAAGCAAAAAAACAGGGCTCTTTGGAAAACTCCGCAAACACAGAAAATCAAAGGCCTCTGTGTTGGGTTTAGGGCTTTGAACCGCTAACACTCGTGCAGAGATGGGGGAGCGGGCTGTGAACAAACACAGGCTAAGCTTTGACTGCCCACCCATTGATAAAGTCATGTGGGAAGGGCTACGACTGGGGCCTAGCCCCTGACACCCTGATCCCCCCGGCCCTGGGCTCACCTCTGCACTAAACACAGGCCCCCCCCTCCCTGAAATGTTTTGGGGAGGTTTTGTGAAGGGGGAAGACACCTTAATTTCCAACACCGAAAATCAGGGGGAGAGAGGCGGGTTTACATTTCCCACATCCAGACTCTAATTAAATACTCCAAAACCTAATTATAGCCTGGTATATCCACGGGAGAAAGCACTAGACTGGAGGGGCCAAGGCTTGGGCATGAGCCTCTTCCTCCACTAACTCACTGGGTGAGCACCTTCAGCACCTCACTTCACCTCTGTTGTCTTAGGCTTGGTTTCCTCATCTGGAACTGAAGGAGTGGGCACTCCCCTCCCAGCTCTGCCATCCCCTGTTCTCAGGCCCCTCCCAGCTCTGACATCCCCTGTTCTCAGGCCCTCCCAGCTCTG
>JAQQSV010015641.1:0-12019 GCA_028646515.1 Pseudochirops corinnae | reverse complement strand
GGGAAAGAGGGGGAGAAAATATGTAAATCAAAATCTTGTGGAAATGAATAATGCAAACTATAATAAAATTTAATTAAAAAAAAAAAAAGAAAAATGACCATCATCCAATCAAGGCTTTGAAAATTGTATAACAATGCTCAAGGTAAAATTGGAAAAAAAATTGAAATTACAAGTCACCCTAGCTATATATAAATGAGTCTAAACTTTTCATTTACATCTACTTCTCTTTTTTAACATATTCAGGATCATTTTAATTTTCTC
The DNA here is from genome assembly GCA_028646515.1 of Pseudochirops corinnae. Lineage (NCBI taxonomy): Eukaryota > Metazoa > Chordata > Mammalia > Diprotodontia > Pseudocheiridae > Pseudochirops > Pseudochirops corinnae. The sequence continues at coordinate 11,758 of JAQQSV010015641.1, read as the reverse complement.
AGAAAAACATAAATGGAGCATCTCTGGTGGAGATCTACAATAGCTTTCCAAAAATGAGCCCTATTTTATGATCTAGCTATTATGATATAGATTAATGACTTTTTAAAAAATTACTTGGAACATCAGGATGTGTCATAAACAACAAGATACTAATTCTGGAAATAGTACTGTGCCAGTCTGGATTTGGGGTATTCATAGGTGTACATTTAAGCATAGATATAGACACAAATATCTGTATCTATGTATTTCCAAAATATTGTAATTGGATAGTTCATAGTATAATTGATATATTTGCTCCAAGTCTAATTTTATCTATTTCCAGAAAGTTGATTTAGTACAATGGTAGAAATACATTGATAATTCAATAACACTGATCAATGATACTAACCATTGGACAAATGGCATGTCCTATCTTTGGAAATGGCACACCCTCACTGACTACTGAAAATAAAAACCAAAACTATTCACAAGAGTCTCCAAGTGTGAAATAGTGTTTGCTAGCATAAATGTCAGTCTCTTTGGACATTATTCACTTCAGGGTGCTCCCTTGCTCTTATATAAATGATTCAATAATTCAAATTCAATGCAAGAATAGGTGGGGGTCTGAGTGATTTCTGTCAGGATGATTGTTTCTGTACCTCTCCCACTCAGACACTTTTCAAACTGTAGCTTCACTTTTCATCATAAACACCTCTCTGAATGCACATTCTCATGCCCCCTACCTCTTTTTTTTTTAATCATCATGTAAAAGTTATTCACCACCAATTTTTTCACCATTCAGTATACTGGTGCAGTTCTGGCTACATGTTCTTAGTCAACTTCTTTCTTCGACCTTTGTTCTTTCTGCCTGTCACACTGACTTTCCAGATTCATCTGCCATCACTCACCCATATTAACACGTATTCACCAGCAGAGGACAGTTTAAAACAAAATGAATGACTGTGTGATGGTTCATGGATTTGTGAATCCTTATCCTCCTGGGAATCTCCTTGATGGCTTTACTGAGACCTAGAGGTAAAGGCAAACAGATGATGAACAACTACAAGACGAGAAACCAGCAGAAACCAATGTCCTTTCTCTTGTTGTTCCTCCACAGATAATTCCCTGGAGTACACACACATGAATAAATACACAAACAATTACAGAGAGCAAACACACACAACAACAACAACCATAACACAGACTAGTTGATCTCTACTGTTTTAAACTTGAAATTGTGCTATGAAATTCTTTTTATGACCAAAAATGGAGGTAATACCTGATGAAAATCTGTATTTCCTTGTTGATTGTTTGTTTACCAAAAGTAGGATTGCCTATCTTTTTATATCCTAGTATTCAGGCATGTCTGACACATTATTTTGCATATAATAATTGCTTAACAAATGTTTGTTGAATTAATTTCAAAACTGTTAATGTAGTCCTGTATAATGGAAGCTCAAAAAAAAAACACCACTCTTTCTTTTGTTAATTAAGTTTGAAGATTGTTTTTGATTGTTGTTACAAAGTGTTCTAAATCATTAAAGACAATTAAACTTATATATTCAGGCTTGGACTGTGCCATTATTTTCAAGCTATTATCCTTCTCAATTTTGTGCAGAAACAAAAAGTTTGAATAGCTCTTATAAGCAATTTTTTAAAAAATTCTGGTAACCACAGTCCATATTACCTGTAAGGTTGGAAGGATATAGAATTTTAAATGATAGGTTGAATGGTGTCAGATGCTCCTAACTTGTATCTCAACTCTCCAGTGTTGCTTGGAGTTTATTAAAACTTCAAGAAAAATTGCATACCTGGATGCAACTTCCTGGGGATATTATGGGAGTTGAAAAGGCATATGGAAAGATTTTGACATTTTTCCTCAGTACTATAAAGAAACTGTAAGCTGTGCTGTGCTGATCATCTAGAGGGTACCTTGCCTAAACCCTAAGTTAAAAGGAGGTCAAAGGAACTCACAGACAAGAGCATGAGAAATTTTGTTGAAAAGAGTGGACAGTAGTGTTTGGCAGAAGCTTAAGTAACCCTTTCTGTGGGTCAGCAAGGAAAAGCTATGAAGCAAATTAAAGAAAGGGCCAAAAAATTATTGACTAATACAGAAGCATGTGGTTGTAATGGTAATGGAAATTTGAAGATCTTTCCTGCCCCTTAATAGATCTAAGGAAATTTGAAGACCTTCCCAGCTTTAAAGGTCGGTCTTCCCTGCCCCCTAATAGGTTGATTGTAATTACATGGAATCTGTGGTAGGAGGAGTTTGCTGAAGGGTAGAGCAGAGTCCAAAGGAACCTGGGAGTCAGAGCAGTTAGAGCTGGAGGGAGGAGAGGATATACCCAGGGAGACAGCTAGGCTTCTGAGTAAATGTTTGTTTGTGGGAAGGCTAAAGGATAGTATGGCTTCATGCTGTGCTATGGTATATTAACTTCTTTGCTACTATAATGGATTTGACTTTCTGCTGTTGTGATTTTGTTTTCTGGTATCTGAAGAAATGTTTTGATTCTGTCTTCTATATGGAGTATCTGTTATATTTTAATAATTGAGCACTGTACTGGCATATTCACAGTTGTCATTTGGCACTATGACTATTGCCCTGGTGCTATAGTAGTTTAGCTGGTTTCATTGTAATATAACCATGGCTTCCAAAGTAGTAGTCATGACAACATCAAAGGCAAGAAGCACAAATAAAACAGGTATTCAATGGATGATGGAAAACAAAGAGGAAAAATAACAAAAATATCAATGCGGAGCATAGAAATATCAGAAAGTAGCTTATGACAGAATGATACATGGTTCAGTACATCACATTTGTAGAGGCAAAGTAAAATGGTAGTGACAAGGGAGTTTGAAGTCCATTGTGATGGAAGATTGAAAAATCCTATATTTTCTTTTCTATAACATTATTAATGTCATTTTAGTATGTAACTCTATTTCCATGTAGTCATTTCTAACCCATACAATTTGTTTTGCTTTCTGTTATCCCAGATCTTGGGTGAGAGAAACCAAAAAACAAAAAGAATTTTGGTACTTCCCAGCAAGGTCAGTATGCATCCTATATTTAGAAACAGTCCTTGTCATACAAATAGAAATTTAAAATAGGAAGCCACTAGTGTTAGATGAAAATGGAAATTCAAATCGATTGGAAAATTGGGAATATTGGTAGAGCGTAATGTTTTATTTGTTTCATGCACAACCAAAAGATTTGTATTGTTGATGTACTTGCCATTCCTTTTAGCATCTGAAAATATTCACTGAATGGGATTTTCTGCCTTAACGGACACAGCACATTGTCCACAATGTGGGCTATACCAAGAAGTACTCAAATGTCATCTTTTTTGGACAAAAAGACAGAGAAAGCTGAAGTATTAGTGCTCAATGGAACCAGAAATGAAACAATTTTGAGCTCTTACAATATGTTTGACAATTATCTCTTGAGAAGCTGATTAAAACATCTTCTATAACTCATTGCTTATTTTAGGGAAAGTTATTTATATACATATCACACCTCAATTTAAGATGTTTGCCAGATCCAGACTGACAGCCCACCCTACCTTTCTCATATACTTGAAATCAAAGATAGATGATCAGATTAGCAAATTCCTGTCCTCTATCCTGGAACACAAAATAATACCCCAAAGTCAGCATCTCACTGGTTGTGAACCCTGTACAACTACAGATTTTCTGTGTGTAATAAATACTTGAGCAAATGGCTTATATTTATAAGCTTACTTTCTCATAGCCATTTTTTTTAAGTGCCAAAGATATTTCTCTTTTCCTTAGCTTATAAGTATGGCCAAAATAAAACATTTTACTCATATGCTGTAAAATGGAAAGAATAGATTTTCATTCCATGACACCATGATATATCATTTTTTTTCCTATAGTTCCTTTTTTAACCATTGTTATACTTACTTTAATCACTTTACATCTCAAATTCTCTTCTCACTTCTACTTTTATTTAGTCAAGGCTTAAATTCATCTCTTTAGCTAAAAGTCTGATTTTGTTTTTGTTTTTTTTCCTCAGTGATAAAGCTCAGATTTCAAAGTTATTTTATTTTTGTTTTCAACTCTATCCCCATTGCTTCTCACAATCTTATATTCCAATTTTTCCTTTGATTTCTCAAGAAATGATTTTGAATGACTTACCTTGATGAATGTATTTTTATTCTTTGCCTGGAATATTTGTTATATGATGTGTTAATTCTGACATTTGACCATAATATTTATGTAGGAAATAAATGTGTGGTTTCTCTATATTGGTGTGCTTTGGATTTCGGTGAACTAGGCAATTTTTCTGTGTGATTTCTATGGTATTCATGCTTTCATTTTAAATTCAATTAAAATATTCTGGAACATGCACAATAACCCTAAGATGCTCTCTTATATTTTTTAAATTGCATCTTGTGCTCCATTTCAATTTCCTTTTCTTTTAACTACCTCAATTCTTTTTAATTGTTTCATTAGTATTTTTTTTTCTCTCCAAGCCTGAGAATTTTCCTTTTCAGAAAATCTGTTTTAGAGTTTCTCTGCCATTTATTCTACATTTTCTGTAGCTTATCTTTATTTTTCATTGATAATTTTCTTATTTATTTTTCTTTTTGTGTTTTATTCTTCTTCTGAACCATTCTCAAATCTTTTGAAATTGTCCGATTGTAATTACTAGTGTGTCTCATAGAAAGCAATATAATACTTTTCTATTCTTTTTGTGGGGTTTGAGTAATTTCTTTCTTTTAGTAATGATAATTAAGTATATTGTGTCCCTTTCCAAAATGTTGTTCATTTTGCCTACTTTGATAGTTATATTTTTTATAAAACTCTTTGTGTATTCATATGTAATACTGCATGTCCTTTCTGCTCTATTTCATAATCAGCAGTGTTATAATAATGCCCTTTTTTGGAGGCCACAATCCCATTTTCCTGTCCTGATTCCAAGAATTTGCAAACTTCAAGGGCCTCAATCTTAATTTTGTGTAGTGGGCTGTGCCTGGAACATGCTCAGTATGACTGAGACTATTAATGTAACCTTTTGTACATTTTTTTCCTTGCTGATGTTAACTTGCACTTCTTTCTTTTATTATTATTATTATTATTTTTATTGGTACATTGCTTTTGGTGGTAATGATGACTTGGAACTTGAGGCAACTTTTCACTCTCCTATCTTACCAGACATCTCCCAGAACATTTTATTTTAACACCCACACCCACACCCACACCCACACACACACACCTACCCTCCCCACACACACCCTACATACACACACACTGTTTTTATTGCTATCTTCTACTTTTTTTACTGCCTATATTTCCTAATTACTAACTGAATGTTCATGTGAAAAGTACATAACTTTTCTCAATTTTAATTTCCTCACCTATATAATGGGAGTAATAATAACATCTGACCCCCAGGGTTGGTTTAGTGATCAATTTAAAAAGCATAGTTAAAATTATCTGAAAACCTGAAAGATCAATGTTAACACTAAAGTAGATGATCGTTAATATTATGGTGATGATGATTGTACTTGTTGATGAGTGAATCAAAGGGGTAGAGTCTGTATTCATTTAGAGTTTATGCAGGTGATCAGGAAAATAGACTAAAATATAATTGCCAGAAAGGATGGTTGAATGTGGCAAAAGCAAAGAAAAAAATCTTAATACTGTAAAATAAATGAGGCCTCAGAAAAAGTCTGTAATAATCAAAGTATTATAGAAGAAGTGTTTCTCTGAGTATGGTTTCTCTTCCAGAATGAATTTAGATCAACATTGTAAATTTGAGAACCGGAAGGTGCTCAACTTGGCAGGAATGAAGAAATCTACCACTACAACAAATTGTCCCCAAGAGACTCATAGTCGTATTCATCACAGACTGTTAAGCATGCATGGGGGCCCTGAAGCTTAAGTGGGAGACCTCATGTTTCACAAACAAAGTCATTGAGAGTGCCAGGAAGATTATGCCATTAGTATCAATGTTGCACAATGGTAAATTTTGTTCATTCAAATAAATTTTATAATTTCAGAAGATATGGAGCTTGAAAATTAGTTCATGAATTACCTAAGAATTCAGCAGTATGTGGTCTACCACCTAACTACAGCCTAAGTTAAGAAGACTTCATAGAGGATTACTTAACGATATAACTAAAATGCATTTCTAAAGATTAAAAAAAGATACTGCATAATCTCTAGGTCTCAAAAAAATAAACCATTGAAAAATAGTGAAGGGACAGGTAGGTGGCACAGTGAAGAAAGCACTGGTCCTGGAGTCAAGAGGATCCAAGTTCAAATCTGGCCTCACACACTTCACACTTACTAGCCATGTGACCTTGGGCAAGTTACTTAACCCCAACTGCCCTGCACACCCTCCTTCAAAAAGCAAAAAAAAAAAAAAAAAATTAGTGAAAACCATGTAAAGACCTCATTCAATAATCATCATTGCCTTTAGAATAGTTATCTAGATTCTGTTAAACAAGAGAACAAGGCATATAGAAACTTGATAAATTGGCTAAGATGACAAAACAGGAAAATGATAAATGCTGGAGAGGATGTGGAAAAATTGGAACACTAATGCATTGTTGGTGGAGTTGTGAATTGATACAACCATTCTGGAGAGCAATCTGGAACTATACCCAAAGGGCTATAAATAACTGCATACCCTTTGACCCAGCAATACCATTGTTGGGATTATATCCCAAAGAGATCACACAAGTGGGAAAAGGACCCTTATGTACAAAAATATTTATTACAGCTCTCTTTGTGGTTGCAGAAAACTGGAAATAAAGGGGATGCCCATCAACTGGGGAATGGCTGAACAAGCTATGGTATATGAATGTAGTGGAATACTATTGTGCTATAAGAAATGGGAAAGAGATGGACTTCATAATTACCTGGAGAGGCTTATATGGACTGATGCTAAGTGAGAAGAGCAGAACCAGGAAAAACTTGTACACAATCACAGACGCATCATACATATGATGACCAACCTTGATAAACTGGACTATCCTCAACAATGCACAGCTAAAAGACAACTCTACAATCCTCAGGATAGAAGAAGATATCTAAATTTAGAGAAAGATATAGAAAGACTATAGTTTAAATGGAGACTGAAGCAAAAACGTTCTTTTTCTTGTTTGGTTTTGCTTTTTTTTTTTCCCAGTGATCACTCATAGGTTACTACCCTTCTATTTAACCAAACTATTGTACAGTGTGAAAGTATTTGCAGATACTATACATGATTGCATGCCACCATGGGGGGGGGGGTAAGGGAGGAGAGAAAATCTGAAACTCAAGTGATTGTGAAACTGAATCTTGTAAACTAAACGTAAATAAACAAGTCATTAAAAAAAAAGGGAACTTGATAAGTCAGGATCTAAGAAAGTTTCGTCCAACAATTTCAAAGATACAGTTGGTAGCAAATGAGGACATATCTGTATAATTTGGAGAAAGGAACTACACTGTTGGTACTTTCTTGAAGTATTCAGCAAACCCAAACAAAAATCTTTCTCTCTAATATATCCTGATAAATTATTGCCTAGGGCAGCCAGGTGGCACAGTTGATTGTCAAGCTTAAAGTCAGGAAGACCTGAGTTCAAATCTAGCCTCAGATGCTGAAAGCGTGTGAGCCAGGGCAAGTCACTTAATCCTGTTTACCTCAGATTCCTTATATTATAAGTAATACCATTTTCGAGACAAGTAAGGGGCAGCTAGTTGGCACAGTGAATAGAATGCCATGCCTGAAGTCAGTTAGACTGATTTACCTGAGTACAAAACTGGCATCAAGACTAGCACTGTGACCCTGGGCAAGTCATTTAACCATGTTTGCTTCAATTTCCTCATCTGTGAAATGAGCTGGAAAAGAAAAAAACTATTCCATCATCTCTGCTAAGAAAACCCTAAATGGACTCATGAAGAGTTGTACACAACTAAAAAGACTTAATAACAACAACATACCAAAGAGATAAATAAACAAGTCAATCCAGGTTTAAGAACTTAGCCATAGTAGAAAAGCAAATCAGAAATCAGATTGGAATCTAGGTCATCTTTATTTAAAATCCACCATTCATTCTCTATGCCATACTGATTCTCTCTCAGACTCTCCTATATAATACCATTAAATACTTTATAAGTTATTTATACCTTAACGTTAAAAGTTTAACCAACTATTTTCCTTTGAAGATCATCTAGGATCATCTATCCTAAGCAAATGAGTCTTTTGATGGGAGTAAGAAGGAAAACAAGGTGAAGGGAAACATTGAGACTTGGTTCATTGCCCAGGAATGAGGCTCTGTTGTGGCACTTTCTTAACTACCAGAAGTCAGCATTAGAGCAATTGACACCTGGATGTTCTGAAAAGGGAAAGGTGGTGCCAAAAGGCCTGGATGTGTATAAGACAAACTTGCCTATTTTGTAATTTTGCCTAAGCATGGTATGGCCTGGTAGTTATAAAACAAAATAATCTTGGATCGGGTCCCTTAGCCAAGAATAGCAAATTAGTTAGGTAGATTATAATGGGCTTTACTTTCTGGCATTTATTCTGTCCTTTGTGATCAAGTAGTCATTCCTTTAAGGTATAATGTTTGAGAGTAATAGCGATACATTTCTAGTCCTAACGTAGATTTTTTTTATGTCTGTTTTACCTTAAAGAAACATAATGAAATTAAATATATGATTTTTAAAATTATAAAATTCAAGTACTGAATAATCAAAGTTATCTTTCCAGACCCCAGCAATTTTCCCAAGTGAGAAATTTACCAGATTTAATTTGCCATTTTTAAAAGAGAAATCAAATTTGTGCATATATTCAGGTCAAAAAGGCACACAAGAAAGGTTAAAAGCATTAGATGTAGGTACATTATTTTCTATTTTGTATCCAGCTTCCCCTCTTCCCTTCCCTCTATCCACCCTCCTTCTTCCCTAACAAGATAAAGTCACTGAGGCTCAAATTTATATTAATTTGTTCTGTGTGTCATATACAGATATATTAATGACACTGATCAATGACAAACCAGCTAAAGGTTGTGAAGCATAATGCTTTCACACCATGGTATTGAACCAGGGCTACCAAGAGAAAAGAGATGAATGATTTCTATATCAAGTTTAAAAAAAGGAATGCTAGACGCCTCTAGGTTGTCAGCAACTGCAGCTTTATCACCCTCACAAAGTCACACTGAGGACGTGTTTCTCTCTGTGCCCTCTAATGATTAGAATTAGGAAGAAAATTGAAACTGCTATTCTTGAAACCCACATTAAACTTTATCAAGGATGCTGCCTTTCCTTAACATTGCATGGTGTAGGGAGAGCTCACAGTCAAGAGACCAAAAACTCTGAAATAGGCTAGGTTTTAGCACTTCTAAAAACTGGGGTTTCCAAAACCATTGTACATTTGCTCCAGTGTGCTTTCAGCATAACACTATGAATGGATTGGAATCTTTCATTTAGACCTCATTTTAATGTGCTGTAAATGGTCTACTTAACCTTGAAACCTTGAAATCAGCTTTTCTATGTTGTGATTTAGTTATTAAGCTACGTTGACCTCTACTACCATGACACCAAGTTCCTATCCTTACTCCAGAATATGAATGATATTGGGAGGGGGCCAAACAACCTGTGTATAGTGTATACATACAATGACTATTAATTAACATTATTTATATTGTAGACTACACACTGCTTTTTGTTTGTTTTTTTGGAGGGAACCAGCCATGAATTCTGGAAGACCTGAATTCAAGTCCTACCTTTAACACATATTGACTAGATGACCTTGGTCAAGCCCCCTTAAAATCTCAGAGTCTCAAATAATTTAGAGACGGTAAGGTCCAGAACAGGTGTCCATGGGCATTCTTAAAATAAGTTTTCTCATCAGTAATACTATCAATGAAATCACACACAGACTTTTTTAAAAAGTATAATAAAAATTGCTGAACCACCAAATTTTAGATTTGGAAGGAATATTAGAGGTTATCAAATCCAATACCTAGCTAAAGTATGAAGTCTCTTTCTACATTCCTCAGCAAGCAGTAGATTGCCTGGACATTGCAGAATAGTTGCTTCATCTGTATAAAAGAGACAAATAATATTGCTACCTCACAGGTTTGCTGTGTCACATGAGTTAACATATATATATAGCAATCTTCAAAGTGCTATTATGCTAGTTGTTCTTGTTGCTAATCATAATTCTTACTACTAAAGATAATAATGATAAGCTGCAATAATAGGGAAAATATACCCCAAAGTAACCAATTCAGCTTTGAGACAGTTCTAACTTTTAGTTGCTTATTAACATCAGGCTGTCAGTATACTAACCAAATGTTTCCCTCATTGGTGGTCATGGTGTGACTCCAAATGGGCTATAACATGACCCCAAGAGACATATGATCAGTCTATAATAAGTAGCTGTCTTCTTTAGGCTAGGAATTCCCAATTTAACCCAGTTTGGTTTCGACCTACCACTTTCATCATGGTAGAAATGAAAGGAAAAGATCCTTAATCTGACTCCCAAAGATCCCTGCAAAGAGTGCATTTTTAAATTTTAGGGTACCCAGGAATTTGGATAAGAAAGAAAAATAAAGAAAAATAAAAATCTTTGTTGAGCTAGCTGCTAAATGAAATTATACATTTTGGCCAAATTTTTTTAATTCTTAAAAAGGGATCCATAGGTTTCAAAAGACTGACAGAGGACCTTGACACAAAAAAGACTAAGAACCCCTGATCTAAGCTTACTCCTTTCTTTTTAAATGATGACACTCTTTAGTTTTATTTCATTGTAACCATCTGTAATGCCATCCACCATCAGATTCCCAAAAGAATGCCACTGTGAACAGCTTTTAGAGTTCGGATTACACAATATAGTGAACACTCAGTTTATTCCATTATAAATCAAGGCAAACATTCATAATATATCACAATATAATATTCACAACATTACATCTTATCACAGTAAATTGCCACACAGTTTTCACAACAGTGGCCACAGTATTTAGAACAAGGAACAAAAGAATAATCATCTGGTTTCCCTAAGGGGGAAACCCTCCTTACTTATTAATGATTCAGTCAATTCACAATAGAATAATCAAACTTTCACTCATGGGGCATATCAATACTTAATCATTCAATCAATTCACAATAGAATAATCAGACTTCCACTCATGAGGCAACCATTAACTTAATCAGTCTCTATTCTAGATTTACAATTACTAAATATCATTAATCACAAATACAGTCATTAGAAAACCACACAAATCCTCCACTCCTGGGTGTCCAGCAAACCTCAATTTCATCCAAGGGGAGGCCTTTTTTTTGTCTTGACTCTGAGTGGTCTCTCTAATTCCTTGAATCCCCTTCCATGGTCCCAGATCCCTCCTGAATCCACCAAACAGTCACCTGGATTCAGAAGCAGACAGCTTCCAGTCTTTGTCCAGTCCTCAGGGCAGTCCCTGGCACACACTGAAGTTCACAGGGTCCAGCACATCTCAAACTCTTCACCACTGCTCTTTCCTGGAACTCAAGGATCAGCTAGGCCACGAACAAACAAAGTCTTATCCTGGTCATGCTTCTTCAGTCCTCTAGCACTTCAGCTGGCCCTAGGACCCAGAAGGAATATTGACCTTCCAGGCAAGTCCTCTCAGCCTTGCAGGAGGCCTTCCAGGCAAGCCCTCTCAGCCTTCCAGGTGGTGGCCTTCACCAGATTGTGGTCTCAAGAAAACTCCATCTCAGTTCTCAGTCAGTTTCTAGATGCTGGGGGAGAAACTCTCTCTCTCTCTCTCTCTCTCTCTCTCTCTCT
>JAQQSV010015640.1:0-12020 GCA_028646515.1 Pseudochirops corinnae | reverse complement strand
TCTCATTTCTCTTCCCAATTTTTCCTCCACTTCTCTTACTTGATTTTCACAATCCTTCTTGAACTCCTCCATGGCCTGTAACCAATTCATATTTTTCTTGGAAGCTTTTGGTGCAGGAGTTCTGACTTTGTTGTCTTCTTCTGGTTTCACATTTTGATCCTTTTTGTCCCCCAAAAAGGATTCTATGTTCTGATTGTACTTCCTCTGTTTGCTCATCTTGCTAGCCAATGACTTGATTTTTGAGCTCTTTGCCACAGCAGAACTCTGCTTCCACAGTGGAGAGAGCTGTGTCCCTAATTTCTGGGGTTTTCACAATGTTGTCAGAGCTATGAGGAGAGTGCCCTTTCTACAGCCGGGCACACTGGTGTCCCTTCCCCCAGGACCACCACCCAAGACTGTGACCCAGATCCAAGCAGGTCAAAGCAAGAGCTTTGGTTAATCCCCTCTGAATGGTCACTTGGTCCCCCTATGATCTGTAGGCCAGGAGCTCTGGAGGCAGCCATGCAGCAGCAGCTGCATCCACCACGCTGCTTCCACCTGTCACCCCGGGGATGGACCAGACTGTGCTCTTCTCTTACCCTGAATCAACAGGGTTCCCCACTGACCTTTGACTTTCTCTTTGGTATTTATGAGTTGAGAAGTCTGGAAACCGCCACAACTGCTGGTGATTCACTCTCCTGAAGTCTGTTCCAGGGGTGTCTGGGCCACTGATTGGGGCCATCCTAGATCTGGGCCTGCAGGGCTCACGTGCAACTGTGCTTGGCTACTAGCCAAGTGCAATAGACCCTTCCTGTCAGCCTGCCAGGCTGCTTTCAGTGGGAGATTTGTTTCTCTCTGTCACTTTGTGGGTTCTGTAGCTCTAAAATTTGTTTAGAGTCATATTTTACAGGTATTGGAGGTGGTTCGTCTGGGAGCTTAAGCAGGTTCCTGCTTTTACTCTGCCATCTTGGCTCTGCCCCTCTCAGATACTTATTAGCAGTGTGACCCTGGGCAGGTCACTAGTCCTGTTTGCCCCAGTCTCCTCATCTCTAAAATGAGCTGGAGAAAGATGTGGCAAACCACTCCAGGGTCTCTTCCAAGAAAACAGCAAATGGGGTCATGATGATTAAAAATGAATAAATATGATGGAAAAGGACCATACGACAACTTTACGAGCAGGGATTATTTGCTTGTCTATTCCTGTCCCTTGTGCTTAGCACAGTGCTTTGTATGCACTAAGTACTTAATAATAATGAATGACTTTTCTGTTTATTCATTCATACCTCCCCCTATTGGAAGGAGATCTCCTTTGAGGTCAGGGATTGTTTTTTAACCTTTTTTTGGGGGGGGGGGGTTAATTCCCACCACTTAGCACAGTATCTGGCACATAGTAAGAGCTTAATAAATATTGATTGAGGGCAGCTAGGTGGCGCAGTGAATAGAGCACCAGCCCTGGAGTCAGGAGGACCTGGGTTCAAATGTGGCCTCAGACACTTAACATTTACTAGCCATGTGACCTTGGACAAGTCACTTAATTCCAATTGTCGTCCCTTCCCCCCTACACACACACACACACACACACACACACACACACACACACACACACACACATTGATTGACTTACTGAGTCACTGTGACTGACCTTATGGGAGAATAAAGAGCTGGTATATGGAAAGCTCTTTGCTAATTTTAAAGACACTCTATAAATGTCAGCTATCACCATTGCAATTATTAAAGGGTTGCTCCTATTTCCTGACCTAACCGGAAGTGAGCTATGCATTTCTTCTTGCTTGGGGCAGTGTGCCAAAGCTTTAAATTTAATTTTTTCTAAAAGGCCATTATATCTGTGTCCAGACATCCTGGATCAGCACCAGACTGTCGAGGTTGAGGTCATTTTGGCCTCTTTGGCAGTAAGGGAAACCTTCCTTGCACTGAATTGCAGAGAAAAAGGACCAGATAATAGTATATTGTCTTAGAAATGTAATGGGCCCTTCAGGATGCTATAGTAATACATTGATGGTCTGACATGACTTCATTTGTGTCCTGAGTTTTATAGAGTCTGGAGGGATAGGGGACCAAAAACAGCATCAATAGATGGAGATGGCACAAGTTTGGAAAGGGAAGAGGAAGGATGTCACCACTATCTATCTCCCATTCCTACAGAGCCAGTAAATATTGGAGAGTGCCTCAGTCTCTGTGCCACTGTGAACACTAGACTTATGACATTCAGGTTACAACATACAGCCTCTGGAACATTTTACCCACACCCCATTTGTGTGTGTGTGTGTGTGTGTGTGTGTGTGTGTAATGGGAGGGGTGGCATTTCAGCCAATTGGAAGTAGTGATAAGAGCACCTCTACAATCCTATTTACATATGTAACTGCAAACAGGGGAAGTACTTAGAGTTTCTATAACACTTTATTAGTCAGCTGTCAGTGACATATGAGCTGTTCCAATTTGGCTGTGATCCTAGAAGTAGTTAATATAATACTGATTTCCTACTGTCTTGTGACCCAGACCATGGGTGATGAGGTGGCATTGGAACTTAGGAAAACATATAGTAAACCAAATGAGGTTTTCTTCCGGAAAATGAAAGTCATAGTTTGTGATACCTATAGCTATAGTGTTAATATTAACTTGCTTATGTTTAATTATATCATTTGGGTTAAATGCTTTTCTTAAGTCATGAGATTGATAGAGTGACCCAGTGAGACACCAAAAAGCAGGCAAAATGTGTGTAGGTGTGGGGCACATTTGCATGATTAGGGGAAATGCAAACATACATCTAGATAGACTGGAACCCTGAAACCACCCATTCACTCATTCAGGAGGAAGAGTGAAATACTGATTGGCAACCAGCTATTCTGAGAACTCAAAAGAAAGGAAGAGACAGATTGGCTGGAACCTAGTGCCCTCTGTTGCACATACACACACCCACACCCTCATCTACCCACACCCACACATGCACACACTAAAAGTATAGATAAAATGCTCCAAAAGCTGTGCTCATGTATTATAGTCTGAGTATCATAAATCTAGTATTTATAGCATAGATACTAACATGCCCTTCAGTATTCATTGGTCTTGTAGGTTTGGAAGAGGAATCTACTCCATTAAAAAAAACAAAAAGACAAAGTTCAGTAGCACAAGGAATTTGCAGACTATCAAAAATATAACAATGCAATATAAATCTTTGTTTTCTCCCCTAACCCCTCCACCTCCAAGTTAATAAATATCTGGTATTATACACTCTGTAGTGAAATGAACAGCAAACACATTTAAAAAAAAAGAGCAAACTTTCTACTAGTGATTGTTTTCTATTTCCTCACTTAATAAACTGATTTGTCAGTTGTGTCTTTGGAAGTTATAATGAACATTGAATCAATCTTTGGGAACTCAAATATTTTCTCAGCTGCTGCTATAGTTGAAAAAAAGGTAATGATAGGTGCTAAAAGGAATATTCTGCTGGGTTCTTCTAGGTGATTGTAAACTCATCCTAATGCAACTGAAAAACCATCTGGGAAATGAAATTATTTGTTTACATAGGGTATTACCTATATGATTTTTTTCTTCAATCATGCTTTAAAATATAAGACCTACAGTCTACCAAAAACATTCTTTAAATGCAGGACCTGGGGATGACAATAGGCCTAGGTTGTAACTGTCAAATAAATATATCATTAAATAAGGTGAATTCTTAAGTCTTTTCAGTGTTGGCATTTTTGCAAATTCTTTAGTTGACTTTAAAAGTAATTTGCATTACTTGACCAATATTATATTTCTTGAAATTAATCATGAAAGAAAATGAGGAATTAACATCTTTCTAAAAAGCATGTATTTTATTTTATTTTGCCTAAAGAATGATTTGTCACTATAAATCAAATATTATGATTCTGTCATCATGGGGGTAGATATAACAAATTAAAATTATGTAAGAATTTGTTAACAGTAATGAGAATGTCATGAATGCATCGACTTGTGCTTTGGTAAAAAAAAATTTCAAAATTAAATTTAAATCTATGTGGAATTTAATAACTACATCAGAGTACCATCTAGTGGTCAAACACTCCCACTCTATTTAAGTGAATGATTACATTTCTTATTTGCAAGCCAGGTCAGAGTAGTACTTTGTTTTTGTGCATAGCATGACTGGGAATTTAGGGGATGAATGGGAGAGACCATCTTTTGTTATTTAAATGCATTAAGGTTAAACATAACAGGGAAAACTCTTTAAACAAACAAACAAAAAAGACCACTTTGTGTCATATTCTCATTGTACTTCTTTTAAAAATGTTTCCAACTTCTTGGATATCCATTTTGTGCTATCTCAAGAAACTATAGTTTAGAGCATTACATTATTAAAGTGGTTAAAATGGATGTTTTTAATATTAGTTGCAAGGGATGGAAAACGTAAATCAATTAGTGTTGTTCCCCCATGCCTCCCCAATCACATTCCTATCAATCAGACAATTTCAAGATTGGAAAGGATCTTGGGAGTATGTAGCCCAATTCATACATGCTCAGGAATCCCCTGCACTGTATCTCCAAATGGTCATCCAGTCTCCAATGAGGGGAAACTCACTACTTTATGAAGCAGCCTATTTCAATTTTGGACAGTTCTAAGTGGTAGAGAGTTATTGTCTCATTAAAGAATTGTCTCTTTTAAATATCTATCGATTCTGTTCCTAGGTTTGCTCTCTGCAATCAAGCAGAACAAGTCTAATTTCTGCCACAAGTCAGTTTGAAATACTTGAATACAGCTCTGATGGCCTGCTTTGACAACCCTCCTTCCCCGCTAAACCCTTCAATATCCCTTTATAGTCTAAGTGTACTCAGGCACTACAACTGATCAAAGATAATCAAGTCCCTAATTCTAGGCATCTGCCATACTTCTTGGTACAGATTAGGATTGCATTAGGGTTTTTGACAGCTATGTCACACTTGATTTACATTGAGTTTGAGATTCACTAAAAGCTCTGGATCTCTTCCATGCAAATTATTTAGTCATATCTCTCTGACTCTATACCTATGAAGCTGATATTTGGAACCCAAGGCTAGGATTTAGTGTGTATCTCTATTAAATCATAGTAGATTCAGCTGTGAGAGGGAGACTGACCCAAGATGTCACAGTGGGACAAATGGAAGGGGTGAAGTTGTCCTTTCAAATGTTACAGAAAATGAACAGAAAATTCCCCTGGCCCCCCCTCCTCCCACAAAAATAAAAACCAACCAAAATTCAGCTGATCATCCTAGACTGTCAAGATTTTTCTGGATCTCATTAATATTATCTAATATATTAGCTATCCTTCCCAGTTTTATGTCATTTGCAAATGTGATACATATTCCACCTATGACTTCATCCAAATCACTGATTAAAAATGTAAATAGCTCAAGGACAGGACAGATTTATAGGGTACTAGATTTCCTCCCTCAAAGTTGACATCGACTCATTAATGATTCATACACTTCTGAATCCACTCAGCCCACAACTCTCTATGTTGTCCACCAAAACAGCAAGCAATCCTATCACGGCTTTTTGAAAAATATAACTATACCTGAACATTCCCCTATTTTACCAGTCTATTGACACTATTACCCTCTTGAGTAAATGAGGTTAATCTGGTATGACCTACACTTGATGAAGCCATGCTGAGTTTTTGCTATCATTGCTTCCCTTTCTAGAGTTTTATAAAACCACCTAGAATTTTACCAGGGATAAAAGGCAAACTTAATGATTTACAGTGTAACAGTAATGTGAATGTCATAAATCCATCAAGAGTTACTCTTACTGGGACAGGAAAGAAATTATCTTTCAGATCTAGTTCACGCCTAAATAAGTGATACAAGATACAACATAACAATTTTAATTATATAAAATTATACTGTTGTTTTTGTACAAACAAATCTAATGTAGTAAAATTAGAAGAGAAACAGGTACCTGGGGTGGGGTTTTATATCTAAGATATATAAGGCACTAATTCACATTTATAAAACTAAGAAGCACTCCCTGATAGATAAATAGTCAAAAGATATGAGCAGTTTTTAAAGGAAGAAATTCAAGCTATCAGCAGCTATATGAAAAAATGTTCTAAATCACTAATAATTGTGAAAAATGCAAATGAAAGCAAGTTTAAAGTTCTGTCTCACACCTATTAGACTGGCAAAGGAGACAACCAACAGAGGAAAATGGTAAATTTTAGAGGAACTGTGGGAAAATAGGTATATTAAAGCACCATTAGTGAAGCTGTCAATTTGTTCAGTCTTTTTGTAATGTAATTTGGAACTATGTCCCAACAGTTATTAAAATGCACATAACCTTTGACCTAGTTCTATGACTCCTAGGCCTTTATGCCAAAGAAGTCAAAGAAAGAGGAAAGTATTTTTATGTACCAAAAATATTTATAGTAGCTCTTTTCTTGGTAGCAAAAATAGGAAATAAAGGGTGTATCCTCCTATTGAGGAAAGGCTAAACAAATTGTCATATAAGAGTATGGTGAAATATAATTTTGTCATAAAAATGATGAAATGATAGTTTCAGAGGAAAATTGGAAGACCTCTATGAACTTATGGAGAGAGAAGTGAGCAGAACTAGGAGAACAATTTATACAGTGGTAATATCAGTGAGAAAAACAACTTCGAAAGACTTTAGAACCATGATCAGTGCAATAGAAAATCATGAATCCAAAGGAATGAAGATGAAACATGCCACTCAACTCCTAATAGAGGCAAAGCTGAAATAAAAATACAGAAATTGACATAGGTTTTTCAGACATGGAAGAATTGCAGCTAAAAATTATAGGCTTTTTGCTTTGTTTTGTTTTTTGCTCATTGGGGATAATGGGAAGGAGAGGCTAATTTTTTAAATAATAAAAAAGAGGCATCCTTACCCTCTTCCATGTTGTGGAAATCGAGATGAAATTTGCTCTCCCCCAGTTCTCTCCCCATGATCTTTCAAAGGTAACCTTTCTGACAAATTTCTCAGTCATTGTTTCTTCCCCATTCAATACACTGAGATACAGTTTTCTCATAGTGGACACTTCACTAATGTCAGTGAGGTCCTCTTCCTATCTCTTATGTTGCTTCAATCCCATGATAACCATTTTTGTCCTTTCTTTGCTAACCCCTAAACCATTCTCCTAAACAGAGAACACTGAAGCAAAATAAAAGTTGAATTTTTCTGCCTTCTTTCTGTCCTAGTTGTTTTCATACCATCTACCTTAAGCTGCAGTCCAAATCTTAGTTGTTTCTTTTGCCCCCAACAGAGCTTTAAAAAATGTACTGTTTGTTATCCTTAGAATTCACCACTAGCCTTGGGCTCATTCTGAGTTTTCACTCCACTGTAACTATTTTTATAGGACTGTGCCATCTTATTTATAATCATCCTCCGTTACCTTCCCTTTCTTCATTGTCTATATATGTTTTTTTTCATCTAACGTGGTTGATCTATCCAAATCATTCTCTTTAGACATTTTCAACCTTTCTTCCCAATTTGAATTTTTTCCATTTCTGTCTTTAAGATTTTGTTCCTGAGAGTTTCCTATCCCTTCTGGGCTGACTTCTGTAGAATTCAAGCCAGGAGATCTTGCCATGGAACTCTGAATCATTAACATGCATAAAATGTGGATAAAATGCACCTGCACCTGGGGGTGCATTGCTATAGGATTTTGCCCTTAAGATAAAAGGGCCTGTTATACCTGGCCTATGTGCTATGCTTCTACACTCAGAAACTCACTCTCTTAATATTTGTTCAACATGGTATGAACAAAATAGAATTGAAGTAGCTCAAAAGAAACATGAGATGCACAAATTTAGAGTATTTACCCCAAATGTTCACATAAACTATTTGGTAGAACCCAAATGATTCACATGGACCTATAGTAGAACATTCTGAACTTGCATTGATCTGATCAGCTACAGTGGGACATACTGCAACTTGACTCTAGCGTAGTGATGTCATTTTGGTACTCTTTGAGAACGAAAGACAACAACCAACTAACCCTTAATATCCAGACTATGCCCAGCATTCCTCTCCTTTTCCATCATAAATTCTAAGATGGAGTAGTCACTTGTTTGTCTCAAGTAACTGACAACACTATTATATGCCAGAATTATAAATACAACCCCCATTTCAGGCGACTCCTTTTCTAAGTGGAAGGCATATGTATTAAGAGTGGTTTACTTTTTGCTTGCATGAATTTTTTGAGGCATAGCTCTACAGCTTAATGTTTGTTCCCAGCTCCCCACTTCCCCTACATAGGTAACTTTTGCAAGTAACTACGTGGGCTTCCTTGCCTTCTTCCCTCCCACTCCTTACTACTAAGAGAGTAGTAGCTTCCTCCAGTCAGTCTCAAGATAAATTAGTCTGAGAACTTGTCAGTTAGTCTTAAGGTAACTGGGTCTCCCAAGGTTACTGACTATATACCATTCTTAGCTTAATTATGAGAACCTATCCCTTCTCTCCGGATAATGGGCTTCTGCATTTGAGTCCACAAAAGGTCTAGAATGTGTGCCAAGGCTGAGCTGCCTGAAAGACCAAACATGAGGTCACACAAGATTGTCCATGAGCTCAATCATGTGCCTTGATCAATTAGCACTTCTATGACTTCAACAAAGGTCAATAGGTGACTTTCCTGAAAAGCCATACTAGAAGTAGAACTTTCTCTACATAAACAAAGTACTAACAGTATAGCTTTAATTTGCATTGTTGCCAAAGACTCATCTTGTGACTCATAGATTCAAATGCTTGTATCGCCATATCGAAGGGTGATATAAGATCACGAATTCTATAAACACAGAGTAGTAGGCACCACAGCTGGAAGTAACCAATGGGGTCCCGGGAGCTTTTGTGTTCTCTTTATTTACAACCCATCTAAGATTCAGCTGTCTTCAATGTCTGCTTCAATGAAACCTATTGGAATATACAAGAGCCTTGTGTTGGATTTTATTTTCACCTTTTAGTAGCTCAGAAGTAACACATACCACATAATTACCTTTTTAAAAACACTTGCTGGAAATGGGTAGGGGAAGCTGATCACCTCTCCAACCCTTGGAATTAGGACCCCAAACCTGAGTCTTGTCAAAACCTCCTTGTCTCTTTTTAAAATTCCTGACTCCATTCAAGCCTGAGTTCACATATAACTTCCAACATAAGACCTACCTTGTGAGCCCCCACCTTTAATGCTCCCCTGCCAAATTACTTCATATTTACCTCTCTGTGTACCAGTTGTTTTTAGAATGAAAGATCCTTAAGGACAGGGACTACTGTACTTTTAAAAAATACAGTTCTGCATCCCCAGAACCAAGGGTGATGCCTGGTCCATAGGAGTTACTTAGTCAATGCTTCTTGGAAAATGGTTATTTGAAATGAATCCTATTCGAGGGCACCTTGTGTCTCCTTTTCTCTACTTCCCTTGTCTTTGGGCACTTTCTCTTCACTTGGAGATTATAGGTAGCTCAGAATTTACCATTCGGATATGCTATGTAGGATAGAATCTGATCAAACTTCTCATTGAAGATTCTCAATACTACTATTGCTGCATAATATGGGGAAGGGGAAGAGGTAAGTGGAGCAGCATACCTTCTGGAGCTGCAGACCACCCCAGCCTGATATTTATTCTTTGGGGGTTGTTTTGTTTTTTTGAGAGGAGAAGGCAAGACAATTGGGGTTAAGTGACTTGTCCAAAGTCACATAGCTAGTTAAGTGTCAAGTGTCTGAGGCTGGTTTTGAACTCAGGTCTTCTGGGCTCCAGGGCCAGTACTCTATTCACTGTGCCACCTAGCTGCTTTCTGATATTTATTCTTAATCTCTTTCTTCCTGTCTCTATCTCTGTGTGTGTGTCTGTTTCTCTCTATCTCTGTCTCCTCAATATTAATGTTACTGCATGAGGTGAAAAGGAGAGAAGGACTATGTAGAATAGTAGACCTTCTGGAGTTGCAGACCACCACTCCCCAGTCTGATATTTATTCTTAATCTTTTTTCTTTCTGACTATCTCCCTATTGCTGTGTCTGTTTTTCTGTCTGTGTCTCTGTCTCTGATTGTCTGTTTCTCTCCTCCTCTCCAAAATTCATTTCTACATATAAATTTCCTTAAGGTTAAAGCACCTGACATTCCCTCTCACACTCCTCTCTCAATCATTTGTTCCTCTTTATTCACTCACGCAGAGACACTACTCCTATTGCAAAGACTCTGCACACTCTCACAGTAAAGACCCAGGTGCTAGTTTCCTTCATCACATTTCTAATACAGGCGCTATTGTTGTTTGGCCTCAGAGACCATGACATCAGTAAGGGTGCTGCCATGACATGCAAGTGAATTGAATTTAAGGGAAAGATGTTTTCAAAGTCACTAGCCTCATTTTCTCCTCTGGAGCTATCTGGGTACAGTGGTGAGATATAGATTAGGACGACTGGAGATGACTCCATCTATTACCAGCACTGTATGAAGAATGTAGGTAGCAATGCTTCCTATAAAAGCTCTGGGCCAAAGCTGGTAGTTCTAAATGTATATGCACCCCCATTGCCTCTGGCACGTTACCAACACTTTCTTTGACCATGTCAATAAAATTTCTGAGCCTACTCTTTTACAAAAGCCCTCCACAATCGTCTGATAATCTGCTATTCTAGCCTTATTGTGACTCCCCTTCATGCATTCTATTCCAGAAACCTAGGTCTGCTTCCTCTTCTCCAGATTCATCACTTTGTCTCCCATTTCTTTACTGTCACAGAACCCATGCCAAGACTCAGCTGAAGCATCTTCCTATGGGAACTCTTTCTTAATCTCCTCTTCTTTCCTTCCTCTCCCCGTTTAGGTACTAGCTCCTACTTCCGTGGCCTCAACATATCCTGTCCCATGTGATATTAACTTAATTGATTATGATCAGAACTTAGCAGGTTCTTGACCTTAGTGAACAAGAAGCTGCTTGTATATGTGAGAGTCTCAAGTGGAAATACAATGATCCGCAAGGTTTCATCTAATTCAATTTAATTATATGCTTTCAATCTCCTCTTCTTATCAACAGACTTTAGACTCTGCCTTGCACTCTTCTAGTCACAATGCTTTCTGACAATAGCAGCTCATATTGGGTAAATCTAATAGACTAATAATAATTATAATTAATAAAATCATCATGATGATGATAGCATTTATATAACACTTTAAGATTTGCAAAACTTTTTATAAGTATTATTCTATTTTTTCTTCACAACAACCCGGGGGGAGGGGAGGGAGAAATCAATCTTATTATTCCCATTTTACAGATGAAGAAACTGAGGTAGATGGGGAGGTCAAGTAACATACTCAGGGTCACATAGTTACTAAGTGTCTAAGGCTGAATTAGAATCTGGGTCTTCCTGGCCTCAGTTCTCTATCCACCTAATACTATTTGCTTTTTCCTACTATGCACAACTAATTTTTTAAATGTTTTGATTATTAATGAATTTTTTTGAGGGGGGAAAGGCAAGGCAATTGGGATTAGGTGACTTGCCCAAGGTCACACAGCTAGTAAGTAGTATGTCAAGTGTCTGAGGCCAAATTTGAACTCAGGTCCTCCTGACTCCAGGACTATTTACTGCACCATCCAGCTGCCCTATATGAATAAAATTTTAAAGAAACGTAGCTTTCCATGCAACATTTTCCCGTTTAAAAAGCATGAGGAGTGTGTTAAATTGGACAGAGAGCCAGTCTCAGTGCTGAGTTCAAGTCTAGTCTCTGATTCATACAGACCATGAAATCCCCAGCAGGTCATGTAACCTTTAAGTGCCCTGTGCTGCTCTCTGTTATGGGAATCTGAAGATCTTCCCAGCCCCTAGGCCCTTTGATAGATTTAAGTGACTCTGAGAACCTTCCCTGATTTGAAAATATACTCTGCCCCCTAATAGGCTGAATGTGGTCACATGGAGCCTGTGGCAAGAGGCTTGTTCTTCAGGAATGCCCATACCTTATTACTTTGTGATTGGGCAGTGGGTCAAGAGGGCTGTGACATTCTCTGATCCAGGAGAAGGCTATATACACCCTGATGTGAGTTTTGCTTTGGGGCTCACT